>VZRZ01005352.1:28274-41542 GCA_013398175.1 Climacteris rufus
GGGGAGAGCCATGGCAAGGCGGGCTGTCCCGGCTGGTGGAGGGATTTGTGTCTGCGCGTGTCTCTGTCTCACGCTCCTGTTGGAGTTTTCCGGCAGCGGCTGGCCGTCCCTATCACAGTAAGCCTGGCACAGATTAGCTGGGTGGCAGCCCTTACGACAGCGGGGACACAGGCCCACAGAGGGCTGTGGCGCCGCCCATGCAGAGGAGCCACGCTATACATGACCCACGCCATGGTTATGGCAGCTTGGGGCCGCGCTGGGGAGGGAAACGCGCATACCCGCAAACGCAGTCACCATGCACTCATACTTGTGCTCCAGTGTGCCGACCCAATTACAAGCCTCGATCATCTGCACCAGTGCAGGCTTTTCTAAGGGACAGAGAACACGCTGGCAGTCAGCTTTTGCATTCTCAATCGCTAAACTTAAAAGCAAAGGCTCATGAGTTCCACTATCCGAGACCTGTTTTTCCAGTGCAACTTGGAGGCAATCTATAAACTGCATGTAGACTTCTCTCGGGCCCTGCTTCACCGCCGTATAAGCTGTACGTGGCTGGCCTGGATGGGGCACTGAGAGAAATGCACAGTAAGCATGACCACGAATCTCATCCAAAACCCCTCTGCGCAGCGCACGCACCTGGATCGGAGCCCGGGAAAACTCGCCTTTCCCTGCTAAACTGTCCAAAGTAATGCTGGCCAATGCCAGGTCACCCCGTTCGTGATAAAGTGCCACCCACGAGCGCAATGAACGGTGCCATGCCACCTCCCACAGGGTATACTGGGAAGGAGTATCAGTGTGGCCAGGCACTTAATATCATGGGGGACAAGCGTATAAGAATTCATTATGGCACCGAGCATGGACGTAACGAAAGGAGAGCAAATGCCAAATTCCATCACGCCGTGCCTCAGCTCCTTCAGTACATGATACGGTAGCCCCTCCCATTGGGGCACCTGGTTCTGGGGTGCATTGGATCCAATGGGGTCCATTGGACGGGGCAGCGATCTGCGCCACTGCCTCAAAGTCGCCTGCCTCCAGGGCCTCAGCCTGCATCCGGGACCAGTCCAGCGCAGGCACAGACACCACACCCAAACCAAGTCCCAAACTGAAAGCCCGATCGGGCACAAGTGGGCCAGCCACTCTGGCGTCCGCACTTCTTAGTGTCCAGTCCCCAGAGCCCCACTCAGAAGCTGCCACAGCGCAGGCGGCAGCGGAAGTCACAGGCGCTTCAAGGCGCCATGATCGGGGGTGCTCCGGGGCCGCAGTCTCTGTGTCTGGAACCGCCGATGGTGGGGGAGCAGTGGCCACGGAACACCACTGCGCTCTGCCACTGTCCGTAGCCGGAATCGCCGGCAGTGAGGGGGCGGTGGCTGCAGCACGCTGCCGCCCCCTACCCCTGTCTCGGAGTCCCTCATAAATGGAGCGCCACATTGCTACGTCATTCCCCTCTGCAGACTGTTCTATAATTAAGGAACCCACAGTGTCCCAAAAGTCAGCTATAAACACATTCTCGGGGGTCACTCCCATGCGATTATCGTATGCCCATCATAGAAGGTGATAAATATCGTCATAATGTAAGGATCTGCTGCAATCCTGAAGTATCTGCTGCAAAAAGTCCACTGTAGGATCAGGGGTCTGCTCCTCTCTAAAGAATCGGTTCCCCATGGCTGCTAGCTAGTGTCTATTTCTCACCATTCCAAGGAAGAAAGCGTCGGTGGGTGGCGCAGGCTCTCACACGAGCTCCCATCGCGCTGAGACCAGCGCGGGTCATTTGAATTCAAAACAGTCACATCGTGGGCACGAAATGTTGCAGTGCAAGCTTATCAGGAATGTAATGACGAGACGCTCACACGCTGATAGAGATGGCAAAATGGCCCAGATGGCGCAGTTTTATTGCCTTTTATACAGAGGTAGAAACAGGAAACAGGAAACAAGTCTAAGATAAAGGTGCACCAATAAAGAAATTATAAACAGAGCCTTACATTGGAGGGAGCAAGGACTTGGGTCCAGACTCAGAATCCCAGAATCCCTCTCCTCAGCTCCCCCTGGGGGCCAGAGACACCTCACAGCCCCACGGGGATCACTTCCAGGCCCTTACAGCCTGTCATGTGATCCCACACCTAGTGGTGTGCTGTTTCCAGCTTGGGTCTCCTCTGGTCAAGAGAGGCATGGAGCTCCTGTAGTGAGTCCGGTAGAGGGTGACAAAGACTAAGGGGCTGGAGCATCTTTCTTACATGGAAAGGCTAAGGGAGCTGGGCCTGTTCAGCCTTGAGAAAAGATGAATGAGTGGAGTTCTTATCAATGTATACAAGTATCAGACAGAAGGTTGTAATAAATATGGAGCCACGCTCTGCTTGCTTGTACCCAGAAATGGGATGAGAAGCAACAGGCAGAAACTGGAGTACAGGAAGTTCTATCTGAACACTTCACTGTGAGGATAACTGACTGCTGGAACAGACTGCCCAGAGAAATTGTGGAGTCTTCTTCTCTAGAGATATTCAAAAGACATCTGGACAAAATCCCGAGTAACGTGCTGTAGGGAACCCTGCTTGAGCAGGGAGGTTGAAGCAGATGACCTCCAGAGGTCTTTTCCAATCTCACCCATTCTGTGATTCTGTGAACATTCAGAAAAATTAATCATTTGTTCAGCTATCTCAACTAAAATGTATAAAAAATAATACAATAAACAATGGGTTTTCATATTCCTAAGAATGGAATATTAATGTAAATTAATACAGTATAAATATTCTCAAATTAAAATGCAAACTTTAATGCCTCAGTTAAATTATGTAGTAATAAGACTACTTTATAATAAAAGTATAAAAAGATTGGCTAATCAAAAAAATCATTTATTATTCATTACAATAAAACTAATTACAATTAATTTATTTTCTGTGCCTATCATTGTAACAAATACTTGATCTAGCATAAGTTAATAAATATGTAAATGAAAAGTTACCAAAGTAGGTTATGAAAGGATTGGATGTTAACACGTCCTTTCTCATTTTGCAAATATATTTTGTGCTTTGGAAACTTCATCAACTTCTTGTTCTAAAGCAAGTAGTCTTTGTTTGCTTGTCTCATTAGTACATCCAGACATAGGCACACTGGGATTGTAGACCAAATGAATACCTCTACATAGCCAGAAATGACAAAATCTTACAGTAAAGGGGTTTCACTCTCCTTCCTGAGTAAATTATAGATTTTTTTTTAAATCACACATCTGTCATAATAAATCAAAGTGCCACCAGGTCTTCAGTTACACAAACTTAGTTATTCTTGCAAACATAGAAAGTCCAGTCATTGCACTGTTGTTCTTAGAGCTATGTAAATGACCATGATTATTTATGGACACTACTCTGGAAAAAATATTGTTGATATTTTAAAGATAAGAAAAAAAATCTTTTTTCTTTTGTAAACAGGATGACTACATAAAAAAACAGTGAGGGAATGAGGTATTCCCCTCCTAAAGCAGAAAGTTTGAAGCAAATAGCAATAATTGAAAAGAGGTTCCCTACACAGATAAGAATTGTACGTGTCAACCTTAAAAAGAAAAGTGTGGAAAATGCTCCAGTGTGTGAATTCCTTCAGGGAGTCCCAAAATTACTTAGAAAAATTACTCTATGAAAAGGTTAAATCATATGTGTAGCACAGTGAAAAGTAGAGATTTCAAAGGTATTTGTTCAACGTTTGCTCTACTTTAGTTTTGTGTATATATGCACACTAGCACAGCAAGAGCTATTAAAAAGCTCATTTCTATTTTTATGACATTTCTTTACCCTTATTTTTATGTTTGTCAGAAATAGAGGCAATAGAAAATGTTCCTCCCCATTCATGTTGCCCACAAGGTCTATCACTTGATTCCAACTACATGCAACTATGTAGTGTAGACATGATTGGGTTTTTTTTTTTTTTTTGCCATGTCCATCACCTTCATGTGAGATTTCTGAACTCAGTTCAAGAGGGGTTTCAAAGAAATTCCATCCACCCTTAGAGTAAGCAGTACTGAAGTCTTCTTAAAAATCATGTCATCATCCTCTTTTAGCTAGTAAGCCAACAGAGAACTCTATCACCTTAAACCACACACAAATTGCCCACATGCCTGGCACTGAAAATTACTTAAAATTTAGCACCTACCTAAAAGAAAGGCCTTGGGTTTTGTAGCTAATATTGAACTGCCTGGGATTCATGACAGATTGAAATTGTTACTTTTTCTCTCACTGAACTAGGATTCTCCATCTGCAAAAAAATTGAGACCTACCAGTTTCACTTTCAAAGGAGGACAGGCAAGAATCAGTTCATTAAGGTTTGTTAAGTAATCAGATATGCTGATAAGCACCCTGGAGGAAACAGCAACAGAAAAAGAAAAAGAAAAAGAAAAAGAAAAAGAAAAAGAAAAAGAAAAAGAAAAAGAAAAAGAAAAAGAAAAAGAAAAAGAAAAAGAAAAAGAAAAAGAAAAAGAAAAAGAAAAAGAAAAAGAAAAAGAAAAAGAAAAAGAAAAAGAAAAAGAAAAAGAAAAAGAAAAAGAAAAAGAAAAAGAAAAAGAAAAAGAAAAAGAAAAAGAAAAAGAAAAAGAAAAAGAAAAAGAAAAAGAAAAAGAAAAAGAAAAAGAAAAAGAAAAAGAAAAAGAAAAAGAAAAAGAAAAAGAAAAAGAAAAAGAAATTATAAGGTTTAGAATGTGTATGATGCACAAAAAATAAGTAAAGCCACATAGTGAATAACGGTGATCAAAGTAAACATTGAACATCTTTCTTATAATGCAGGAGTTTAACAGAAAAGAAAAACAACAAACAAACCAGTATCTGATGGCATAATTAAGAATCAAACATCATTATACTATTATTATGGAAGCTGTTGGCTAACATCCCTTTATTGTTAAATATTTGGTTTTGCAATATTAAAACCTTCTTTTTTCCTGTGTGCCTTTGGCAAATGAAAGTGTATATGTAGTTCTTTAGAAGCTTCATTTCCTTATGTGCTAGTTTATAGACATCTTCTCTTACTATTCTTGTCCACAGTGAGCTGAGTCTTTATTTAAAACTGAGGTAGGTTCTGCCTTGAGAAAAGGTTTCTGCTCATCCAAAATAGCAGCCAGGTAATGTGTAATGGAAGTGATAAACTTCACAAACACCTGAAATATATTTTATAAATTATCAAAAGCTAATCCCAGCCTGTCACAGAGAATGGGTGACAGAACCATACACCCTCTCAGGGTCCAGGGAGATTGTGCCCCGGCACGTGTTTCACGTCCCTGAGGCAATATAAGGAAGAACCAATATAATGACACACAGCATTAGATCGAGTCTTTACTCTTTAATGAATTTCCTTTTCTGGTGTGTAATTTTCAAAGTTTCATTTTGTCTTTGTTTGAGTACTCATAGCTAAGATTACATCTGGCACACAGAAACTTTATTCCTTTCATATTCCTTTTTAATTATATGTCTTATAATGCCATTGAAATCATTATATTAACCAAAAGGAAGTTCCACTGTATCTTATTATACTGAACAAAAAAAAACAATTTAAAATACACATTGTTGTGCTATTGGACTATTACTGCAATGGTGCAACTCATGATCACTGCTTGGTCAATAATGGGATTGGACCATCATGTGACCTTGCATTCATTTACTGCCAAAGTCAGGATGCTTGAAGGACTGTATGACAGTAGATTTTAATTCTAGTCATTACACTAACAAAGCTGTTCAGAAGAAACTGTTGTCTATACTTTTCTCTTAAATTTTGTTTTTCTGTTTCTATTAAAATATACAATTTTATTTAGTTTACTGTGAGAATAGTATTTAATAAAAACTTAATTCCAAAGACTTCATCAAATGAGCTAGTAGTGATAAATAAAGCCAATTAAGTCAAATAAATTTTTTAAAACTATTTTCTTTCCATTATGTTATCTATGTCAAATTCCTGAAATTCAGGAATTGCAGCAATGGATTTGTTGACAGAGAATTTTGACCCAGAAATAATTGTTCCTGCCTTTGAATTTGTTAAGGGCTGATAATTGCACCAAATTAAAGACTCTCAAAAGGAAGGTTCTTGTCTTCACTAATTAAATGTAATGCTGTACTGTTATCAGTATCCCATTCCATGATTGCTAGTCAAGTCAGATTTCAGAGAGACCCTGTTTTAACACAAAATGTGTTAAAAAGGAATTACAAGATTTGGGTGTGCCCTCTGTTTTTGGTAAAGCGAATTTGCTTTTTATTACATTTTCATTCTAGAAATTAACATATACCACACACAGATACAGGAGTATTGTCCCAGCCAGCAAAGGCAAAAGAATGCTGCCAGAAACATGAGCCACACCAGACACTTGTTTGTATGCTTCAAAATAGTTATAGCTGAGGGGAGGGGACATAAAGGAGAGGCATGAGGAGGGGGTATAGGATGGAGTGGGGGGAGGGAAACTCAAAAAAGAAAAGGATAACAGTCCATGTTTCTTGTTGGAGCAGCTCTACTCCTTAACTATTAAGCAGTAGCCTCTTAAATATTCAGAGGGATAGAGAGTCCCAGTCTAACTTGTCATATAATCATGAGGCCACTTAGAAAATGTTTGGGAAGGCTGATTAAACAGCTAAATCAGACATTCTCAAGAATTCTCAAGAATTCTCAAGAGGTGAGTGTTTAGCTCATATTTCAGTATTGACTTTTCTTGAACCATTGTCAGAGGTTGGGGAATTGTCTTGGAATTTTCTCCCATCAATGTCACCAGGTAACAAATAGGCGGACCATTAAGGCCATCAGCTCCTTTGTGAAAGACAAAAGAAGTAGGTTTGGGTGGGGACGGGGAAGAGGGGAGCCGAGCCGGCCGAAGGGGAAGGGAAACAGTCTCATCTCTCTCTCTCGTCCAGCAAAGAGGAAAGGAGAGGCTGCTCTCTGAGCTTTGGGGGCTGCAACCGGAGGAAGACTCAGCTGTGTCCTGATTTCATTCTCCGAGTGGGGGTGAGCTTTTAATCTGACCTTTTTCATTACCGGGAGGGAGCACATTTTCCCGGGCTGCGTTTTCTCGCAGCAGTTACTGAGAGAGCTCGGCTGCCCCCTTTTGCTGTCTGCTTCCCCCTCTGCTGCTTGCTGCCCTCCCCCTCCCTTGCCGCGGGAGGCTGCGGTGTTTTGCTGGAGAATTCAGCTGTCCTCGGCCGCCTATCCCTTCGCTGCCTGTGACCCCAGAGTTGATTGTAACTGTAGAAGTCCTTGCCATTCGGCAGCTGGTCAGGGAAAAGAGGGAAGAGGACTGGCTCCTGTCCTGCCGCTCTGCCGTTGCTGCCCTGAGGAGTTTTGACTACTCTCTTCGCTTCTCCGGTGAGCTGCCTGAGGCTGACCTGACCCTGCATCACAGCACCACCTGCAGCCGCTCGGGAGTCACCGCAACCGCCCTGCCCAGCGGAGTTCAGCGGCGCCTCCTGCTGTTTGTTTTTTTTTCTTTCTATCGTGACTACACCAATTAGCGGGAAAGTTATTTTATTAATTCCTAGTTCTATTTATGGTTATTATTGTTGTTATTACTTGTTCATAAATATTAGTAAAGAACTGTAATTCCTTTTCCCGTATCTTTGCCTGAGAGCCCTTGATTTCAAAATTAAATAATTCGGAGGGAGGGGAAAAAATCACGTTCTCTGTCTTAAGGGAGGGTTCAACCTCTCTTAACAGACACCTGTCTTTCAAAACCGAGACAACCATGTAAGGTACCATGTAGATGAAAATTATTTACTTCTCAGGTGTTACAATCAAGGCAAGGGGGATCATTCATTGCTAAAGTGACATAGACCACCTCACATGACTTCAGACTGAAGTTCTTCTTATACAGCAATATCACCAAGGATAAGAAAACAGGAAGCCAGTGACACTTTTATTACCCCTAGAATTCCTTGATACAAGATGAAGACATAGCCATTGGAAATATGTAAAAACTAATCAAACATTTAAAACATAAACAAAAGAGACACCAAGTAAGAGTTAGTTTTCCTGGAAACTGAGAGCTCTGATATATTGTCTAGTTAGAGAAACAATCTACATGCTCCCCAGACTAAAATTCTGACAAACTTGATGTATTGGTTTTGAAACTTGTCCTTGTTTTTAGAAGGTACAAGTTTTATAATTTTCTAACCTCGAGTTATTAATCTTGAGCATCATTTCATAAAGAATACCAAATATGACAAGAAAAATCTCTCTTAATGGCAAGGAATCCAGCCAAGATAAACAAAACTCAGAATCTCATCAGAAAAAAAAAAATTCCTATGGATAATTTCAACATATGTCCAGAAAATTAGATCCATATGTTGATTAAGGCATGGCAAGGCAAAATAATAAGTTGACTTTATGACTTTTAAAGTGTACACATTTTTGGAAAACAAGTGTTGACCACAAGAATCGTTGAGCACTAAAAGAGAAAATAGAAAATGCACAGATGTTTCCAGGAATTTCAGCAGCATCATTTGTAATATATTCATGTAGAAGCTGAACATTCAGAGCAAAACAAGAGACTTAGGAATAATGGTGCCATTAACTTGGAGTTCAATTCTTTCTCTGGGTACCTCAGTGATTTTGAAAATCTCCCCTCCAGATAATTAATCACTTTATGTTGGCATTCAACAGTGATCTGCACTGAAGATCTTTTCAATCTTTCTGTTATGCATGTATCAGATGCATACAAGCAGAAGAATTGTACAGTTTATTTGTTATTTCAGCATGTAAGAAATTTGCTATCATATCTTAACAACAACATTTTTTTTTTAATTTTAATCAAAAAACACACAGAAATTTTGCATGGTGAAAAATAGACAGTTACCACATTTTTCTTTTTTGCACGTGAGTCTTTTGCACAGTGTCAGAAAAATATTTTGTTATAAAAGGTAATGGCAGTACAAACATTTACTCAGCACAGGATAGCCCAACATTAATCACAATTTTCAACCTCCAAAGAGAATACAATTATTGTGAATGTGATTGAAAGAACTCTTCCAAACATGCATGTTTCTGCTAGTTTCAATGAAATTACTTTGCTTTGCACATTTTGCAATTAGTTCACTGAGAATGAAAGAACTGAACGAAATACAATTTGCATCAATATCACATCTTAACACGACAGGTGTCACCCACTAAGGACATAACACAGTACTTCAAGTAGTGTTTAAAGGAAAAATAGGAAAAGAAAATAAACTGGTATGTGGTAGTAAATACAGAACTTCTGGACATAGCTACCAGGAAAAGGTTACAACTACTAATATTCTATATTCATTTTTGCGTCAAAATCTAAATAATCAGACACTCTGAACATTTGTGCTTTGTCTTGCTGTTAATTTTAGTCTTTCCTTGAACCTAGTGCAATCACCCATGGTATTTTGCCCAGGTTTTGTTCATTTATCACTGAAAACTGAACTACAATTTTGGGTTATATTTACCTGAATCCAAACACTTCTCTCATTTTTATTCCTCTGGAGGTATCCCAAACCACCTTTTCTTTCAATATTTTCTGTCAGCTTGCTCTTCTTCTCTGGAAAGCAAAACTCAGAATCAACTGATATCTATTGTCCTGACAAATCTTACTGGGCCTCCATTGCATTTTTAAGATAGAGACTGCTGCAGAAAGAATTTGATTTTTGTTCACACCAAATTATTAAAGAATTTTTCTATAATGGCTTGAAGATGAGGCCTTACTATAAAAGCAAAAAGCCTCTCTCAGTAAAGACCTTTTTAGAGCTTGTGATTAACTGTGGCAACAATGAAATTTGACAACTGTCCAAAAATTATTTTTGATGTTCTGCTCCTTTTGCTCTGATAAATAGTCCCAGATGATATTTGATTGACAACAGTAAGCCTGCACATCTGGACTTCTACTCATTGTAGCAATTTGAATTAGAATTTTACTTAGTGATGACAAGATTGAATAACTATAATTCTTCAAATGGAATTATTTTAAGTCTTGCATCACATACTGGTGTCAAGTTTCAGTTATTGCATAGGCACAAAAACCCATTAACCAGCAGCTTCCGGTCACATCCAACCAGACTTCAACAGATATGCACACTTCAAGGACTTCTTTTTTTTTTAATCTCCTTTTAATAATTATTTGTTTCCATGGGGGAAAACAAACAAACTCTCAGAAAAGCTGTGAACAACATAGCCATGAGATACACAAAGTGTTCTAAATGAAAAGATTTGCAGCTTTGAGAGCTGTAGTAGGTACAATTTTTTCTTTGGATATAATAACTTTGATGTTAAGTTTAGAACTTGCAGTGTCTTTGATACCGTCTCCCCATAGACATCTCTGAATTGCCTAGCAGTCCTCAGCGATTAATCGCTTTTCTGAAAGCACTGCATCACCTGAAAAAGATGACACGTGCTTAACACAAAGAAAGTACTGAATAATGTCTTCAAAAGCAGTGTTTTGAACATGGCAACGTAGGAGTGATGAGTCACAAGATGGTATAGGCAGCTCAATGCCAGCCCACAAGTTTTTTTGAATCTTAAATATTGACTTAAGAAAAACTCTCTTCATTTATAAAGGTCAGTTTTATACTGACTGCGTGAAATTGCTGTGAATTCCATGGCATTATCCCACTTACTCTCAGTACTGGTACTGAGAATTACTTCACTTATATTGAGAATTTATTCAATATTAGACACCAAATATTATTTGTAATAAATGTTTAGGGAACTCAAGGCAAATCAATGGAAACCACTGGTTCCATTAAATCTGCTACAGTTTGGACAGTGTTTGCATGAGAAATGAAATCTGGTATTTCTAGTACTTACTATCTAAAGCAGGCTGACTGTTTAAGAAGATCCCAATCAGAGCTTCAGACTAGGATCGATGAAGTTATTCAGCATTTGGATGAATAAATTGGGAGAAAAAGGACATTGAATTCCATTAAAAGAGACCATGATCAATAACAAAATAGCATTTCTAAGAGCAGCTTTCAATGACTGATCTAACCTGTACACTGGTAGCATAACCAAAGCTCAAACTGAATGCTTTTTTTCTCATGAATGTATTTAAGATTAGTGCTGTGAAAATGAACTTTAACACTTCATTCCAAACACTCCCTTAATTTAAGTAAAAAAGTATTTTCAAGACACAATAAGCAGAGATATGTAGTCAGAGGAAGATACATATATATAGAAAGACAGTTGCTTTTACAAGTATTGTATTTATTTTAAACACATAGCTTCATTGTTGTATGCACATCCATCAAGGTTTTTCTTTTGGGGCTTGCTCAATCAACAAGAATGCGCTCCCAGAACAAATTTGATTATGTCAAATTTTAATATGTTGACATACTCTTTTGTATGTATTTTTGGCACTCTGTGAAGAAGGTGGAATCAACTTTATTTCATTGATTCAGCAGCTATAACTGTATTTTGCTAACAATGTAGTACTTCTTTAGCTTCTTCCTTTTCTTCTGAAGAACAGACATACGTGTTAAATACACCCAAGAGCACAGATCACTGGCATAAATACAGCTTGGTATGTATTCACAGTCACAAAGGTAGAAAGCATTTATTACCTTTACTTAGCATTTAACTTTTACTGCTACAAAAATTCTGAGATCTTCATTTAGTACGTGTGGTATTTTGACTCAAATTATCTAGTGTTTAAAATAAGCTTTACAAGTATTTACAAGTATTTTGCTATAGTTTAATAAAACAGGATTAATAAAAGGGTTTTTTCCATCTTAATGACTCCTATACACAAGAGGAATACACCTAACCTGGTGTTATATAGAGAAAGAATCACACTTAAGGAGGCTTGTTAATTGCATAGGAAGATCTTTCCTTTCTGTCTTCTTTTCAATGAGAATTTTTATCTATATAACAGTTTGCAAGCTGGGCCAATAAAATGATGGGCAAATTTCAAATTCTGAATTTGAATTCTGATTGCTGCTTGAAATATGTCTTCAGCTAATGCCAGCTCCTCAATTAAATTTCTTTGCCGCTTCTATGTTAAGTCAATATGTATATATATATGTATACATATACATATATGCCGCAGGTAGAAAGCGTGAGTAACTCGGAATCTTTTGCATCAGTCTCGTTTCCTGAAAGAAGCAACTTTGGCTTCATCCAGTCTCCGATCAGAGGTGAGCCGGGCATCAGGACTCCCGCAGAATCTAGGCTTAGTTCATGCACAGCAGTTTAACTTATGCAGGGAAGTAAAGAGACAAAAAAGGGTTCTTTTCTGCTTATTGCCAGCAGGATTTTATTACTGGAGCCATGCAGTGCGGTAAAGACAAGTCAAAATGGAGGTCAGGGCGTGTTATAGGATGGAGGCGAGGGAAGAGCAGTTGGGAGAGCCAAACACCGCGGAGGATTACAATGATTGACAGGGGCGCTGGCCAGTGAGTTGACTGTCCACACCCAGTGCAGGAACCAATGAGGTGTCCCCCTGGGCGGGGACAGCCCCCGCTGCTGCAGCCAGGGAGGCCCCCTGACAACCCAGGGCTGTGCCACCCCAGCTGCACTGCGCGGGGGGGAGAAAAGGACCAGCCCCCACGGCCCCGGCCCGACGGGGCCAGGCCCAGTCGTAAGCCACACCAAGAGGCACCGCAACACATATACATATATACATACATACATATATGTATACATATACACATTGAAAACCATACTGTCGGATCTTTACTTCCACTTATTGCCAAAACTGAAATACAGTTTTCTAGCTTGGTGAAATCTCTGAAGTTCAAACAAGGTTCATCCCATAAAAGTATTAGCTTTCATAGTAATTTTTCCCCAATAATATTGTCTACAGTGTTTTTTCTATGGCAGCAAATGCAGCAATCCGTAATAATGAGACAGCACACGCCTTGGTTTGCAAGGGTCGAGAGCCAGGCAGCAGCAGTCGCCTGTTTATTGTATTGTCCTTTTTTATAATAGGAACCCAGGTATACGATTGGCTGGGTTCTACACCACCCTATTCCAAAACATATAGTACAAGAACAATAACAACAGGTGCTTATCTCTATTGTTTTCATATTTCCCATTGGGAAGAAGCATTTTTCTCACAAGCAGCAAGCAGCAGGCTTCTGGCTGCCACAATTCCCCCTCTTTGTTTAAGAACCAAAACGGAAGGTATCACCTGCAGTTTTTTGCGGGTCCCTTGTGGAAGGGAAAACAAACTCAGCATAAAGGGTCTGCTTGGTAATGGCCAGTTACCAGACAGAGCCCAACTGAATACCAATAAGAGGTCTGCTCGGTAGTGGCCAGTTACTGAACAGAGCCCAAACCAGATGCTGATTTAAGGTGGACAGAGAGACTCTCCAGCA
>VZRZ01005354.1:13100-31732 GCA_013398175.1 Climacteris rufus
CCATCCCTGCCCATCCCTGTCCATCCCTGCCCATCCCTGCCCATCCCTGTCCATCCCTGCCCATCCCTCTGTCCATCCCTCTGTCCATGAATGCCCATCCCTGCCCATCCCTGCCCATCCCTGCCCATCCCTGCCCATCCCTGCCCATCCCAGCACTGCCAGGGCACAGGGCTGGTGCAGGCTGATGGGACCATCCCCTCCAGTCCCAGCTGAGCCCAGACTGTGCTGGGTCCCAGTTCCTGCACCTCGACTGCAGGTGAGAGATTTTTACCAACACCAGCCTCAAGTCAGGGTTTTTCGCAGCAGAATTTCACTATTTCTGCTTGCTAATGAAGATATATTTATATGAAAAATAAATCCAGGCTACCCTAGAGGCCCCCTTCATTTGAAATCCAGGCTGGGCACACCTAACTGGAAAACACTCAGTGGGGGACAAACCCTTGCTAGCAGAGAGGGAGATGAGATGCACTAATAAGGTCTTTTCCCATCTCTAATTTCTCTGAATCGAGCTGCTCATGCAGAAAGCAGCACTGGGAGATTTGGAAAGCTATTTGTGTGGGTAATTGACATTATTTTCTCTGCTAGGCACTACGCCCAACTTCCAGTGTTAATATAAACATTTTTTTTTTAAATGATAGCTTGTGCTTTTTTGTGGGCATAAAGCAGCATTTGTATTTGCAACCAAAATGCATAATAAATAAATGAATACATTTGGTAGAATATTTTATCTCCCTGGATAAAAAGAAATAAAATCTATTCAGCCTGACCAGAAATGCTTGTTCATCTGGCTGGGCTTAGCAAAACATTTTGGTTAAAAGCACACAGTGAAGATTGGAAAAATTTTTTTGAGGACATAAAATGGATTTTGATTTCTAATTTCAGCACAAATCCTTCCTTTTTGGAAGCTTGAAGTGATATTTCAAATTTGACCTCCATTAGCCTTTATTTTTAGAAAAAGCTGAAGCAAGGAAAGGTTTATTACAGGTTTGGTTCAACCCACAATCAAGTGCATTATTTTGGGTTTTTCCATATTTTATTTGTGGGAGAATTGTTTTTAAAAGCGTGAACTAACCCACACATTTTCCTGCCATGTCTGCCGTGGGGAATTACAGCAGCAGTGCCCTGTGGGGTGGGAATGCTCTGAGCTTTGCCTTCCCCAGGCTCCCAGCACTGCCCATCCTTCCCCACGGCTGTACCCCAGCTTCTGCCCAACTCTGGGGGCTCTCTGCTCCAAACCAGGTCTGGGAGATGGTTTTACACTCCTTTTTCAAAGGTCCTGAAGAAGAAAAGGGGAAGAAGAGGTTGTTTAAACCAGCCCTTGTCTCCCCTCAGGCTGGGCACACATTCTGTCACCTCACCCTGGTCCTGTGGCAGCGGCTCAGCCGTGCCCAAATTCACCCCTGTGCCCAAATTCCCCTCCAGCTCCACTTCTCACAGGGTGCCCAGAGGAGCTGGGGCTGCTCCTGGATCCCTGGCAGTCCCCAAGGCCAGGCTGGATGGGGCTGGGAGCCCTCTGGGATAATGGAAATGTCCCTGCCCATGGCAAGGGTGGGATGATCTTTATTGACCCTTCCAATTCAAACCATTCCCTGGTTCCATGATCCTGAGTGGGATCCCAGATGGGAGCAGTGTTTAAGTAACACATCACTGTCATCTGCACTCTCTGGCTTGAACTCCCAACCTCACCAGTCCCAGGGGAAGAAGAACCCCTGCAAAGCCAAAAGAAGTTCATGTGGAGCAAAACAGACTTAAGATAAATCAGCTCTGTAGTTAAAATGTGCAGTCTCCTCCTGTCACTTCAAATTCCCCCTTTGGTGCAACTACCCTGTTCTGGATTCATGGAATTCCATCTCCAGCAGAAGATGCCACAATCAATGACTGTTTTTATCAGGTCAATGTCAAACCAAGGAGTTGGGACCAAGGGTTGTGGGAGGGCAAAGCCAGGGAGAGCCACCCCAGGCAGGAGCTCTCCTGGCAGTCCCAGGGCTGCTGAGCCCTGCAGCTGCTGTGTGGTTTTGGAAGAGAACAGCCAAATTTGTGTCTTGGAAGAGGCAGAGCAGGGCCTGTGGCTGAGGGAATCCAGGTGGAACCGAGTGAAATGAGCCTCGAGGCTTTTCCCACCGTGGCAGTGGCAGCTGCGAGTGTGGAAGGGGCAGATCCGTGCTGGGAGCCAGGATGAGTTCTCTGACAGCAGGAAGGGCTCTCAGAGGGTGACACAGCCCAGCTCCACCCTGGCTGGGATTCCTGGGGCCTCCCATGCTCCTAAAGCACCGTGGCTGAACCAGGTGCTCCCTGTGGGCTGGCCAAGCGCAGAGCCATGGAGGGCTGGAGTGAAAGCATCCACTCCTCTACAGCAAGAGATGCTGTATATGCTCCAATGCTCCATAATGCTGTATATGCTCCAATGCTCCATAAATCCCTCTGCTCCATGACTGGACACCCTGGAGCACAGGAGGGAGAGTGTCCAGGGTCCTGCCTGCCTTGGTGGTAGAGCAGCCCCAGCCACGTCCTCAGCTGCCATCCACAAGGGAGGTTTTGCAGGGATTTCCATCCCAGCTCTGCGTGGGGGGACTGCCAGGGACAGCAAAAAGCACTTTGCAGAAGGCAAAGTGTAGGAAACACCAGCTTTTTTTAGGGAGCCAAACTTTTAAAACCGAAGCAAAGGATCTGTTTTTAAGGTAACCCCATGGTTAATTTCTAAGCCACTGACCAAGCCTGGTCTCTGGGCCCTGGAAAAAGCTCTGTTGCTAAAACAGTGCTCAAATGCTTCTCTTTGCCATTTCTGCAGCCAAAAATGTGGCAGGAAAAAAAGGGGAGAAGGAGCCGAGCCCCTGGCACAGCTGTGTTACAGGTTCCTGTAACCTTTGTGACAGGTCTGGTTTGGCAGAGCAGGACGCTGGGTTTAAGCAGCACCAAGGGGAGGTGCCGAAAGCATTGAGCCCAGTCCCTGGTCCCAGAGAGGGACAGCAATGACACAGTCATGAACATCCTCCCTCACTGCCAAAGCACCAGGGGAGAGTGATGAACAAACAGAAATTAGCTGTCAGGAAAAAAAGGAAAAACAAAAAACCCCACTGTCACGAGGAGAAACTCAACCTCCCCCGGTAAAATGCAGAGGTGAATACATTAAATGCAAAATTAAATGCAAAATAAACCTCATTGTGCTTCCAAAGGGATGTTGTGAGTCGATGGCCCCATTCTGGGACAGGAATGTATGAAATGTTTATTTTTCTGTGAAGGTTGCAGGTGAAATCTGGATTTCATTCCATCCCTGCCCTCTGGCCTCAGAACCAAAGTCATGAGATGGTTTTTGGAGACAAATTAATGTAGGTTGGAAACATCAGCTGGACGCAGAGGGTGACTCCTGCTGAGCTGTTCACCCAAAGAACCCTCCCCAGCAGAGTCCAGTGGCTCAGGAAGATCCTGGAGGAGCAGAGCCCTCGGGGCAGAGGGACTCAGTCCCTGTGAGCAGAGCTGGTCAGGCCACGTGCAGAGGGGACACGTCCCTGCTCAGCCCTGGCTCCACTCCACACATTATTTCGGATAAATTCGCTTGGGAAGTGCAACCTGCCCCAGGTCCCATCATTTCTGCATCTCTGGGCAGGAATCCAAGGCGTTGACACCTGTGATTACTGTTATTAACTGTTATTCCTGCTATTGAAATATGTTGGAGATTTCATCTGAAATTATAAAAAACCCAATTCCACCAACCCCAAAGAACCACTGGTGGGGTGATTCCCATTGGCCAATTTTGGTTGAACCACAAGGAGAGCACGAGCCTTTCTGGGGACCTTCCATGGAGTCAGGAAAGGAGAGGGAGTCAGGAAAGGAGAGACTCTTCACTTGTGCTCTCATCACCAGGGCAAGAGTTTAACTGATCTGTTCTCAAACCTGGGAAGAGCCAAAGTTTGAACTACGACCTTTTAGATCAGCACCATGGCATGGTCCCAGCTGAGACAGCAGCTTTTGGGTATTGCACCAGGGGTGTAGCTGCCCCAGTGTGTCCATCCAGCCACTGAAACCACCCAGCTCCTTGGAGGAGAATGGGATTTTCAGCATCCCATGAGATCATTGTTCTTGCTGCAGTTCTCTTGCAGTAAAATAGAGATAATACAGCAGAGAAACAATACCACCAAACTTGTTATCAGTCCTTCCTTGCTTATTCCTCCCACCAAACATTTCCTATCAGCATTCACCAGCTAATCTTCTCCTTTTGTCACTGACACAAAAACACTTGCTCGTTTTGTGTCATCTCCAAATACTGCAACAATAGAAGAATGCAGCCATTAATTACCGAAATTACCGTTACAAGAGAAAATTATAGTCATTAAAACCGAGGTGAAACTCATTTGTACTTTCCTCAGCTTCTCCTTTTCTGTGAAGTTACAACTTATTGCCTCGGGTAAAGACCCTGGAATGCAGCAAAGTGGAAAGTTTGGGAAATGTGAGTGCTGCTGTCACTGCAGGTGCCTCTGCTGCACTGAGGCAAATGCTCCTTTCCCTTCTCTGAGCTGTGCTCTCATCACAGAACCGTGGAATGGGTTGGGAGGGACCTTGAAACTCACCCAGTGCCACCCCTGCCCTGGCAGGGACACCTCCCACTGTCCCAGATGGATCCAAGTCCATCCAGCCTGGCCTTGGGCACTGCCAGGGATCCAGGGGCAGCCACAGCTTCTCTGGGCTGTGGAATGAGGTGAAGATCCATTCCAACCCATTCTGGGATTCTATGATTCTGTGAATACTGGAATGAATAAAAAAAGCTCCTGCTGATGTAATTCAGCTCTGTGGCAGATCCAGTGGACACAAACTCTCATGAAGGTTGCGAGGAGTGTGGGAAGAGCAGGATTTTTCCAAGCACTGGAGCCAGGAAGGTGCTGGGCTGAGCAAGGTCTGTGCCTGCTCAGGGTCACACACCCTCCCAAAGGGGCAGTGGCTGGACAGGGTGGCCAAGAGGGGATTTTAGAGGAGCCAAAACCTGATCTCCTGACCCTTAGCAGAGGATTCTTGCCCTTTCTGCTGTGAACAGAGTGTCTCCAGGAGAGCTTATCCATGTCTCAGAGCCCTGTGGTCCATGGCATGAACCCAGATGGGACCAGTGACACCCAAACCAGCCCCAGTGACACCCAAACCAGCCCCAGTGACACCCAAAGCAGCCCCAGTGACACCCAAAGCAGCCCCAGTGACACCCAAACCATCCCCAGTGACACCCAAAGCAGCCCCAGTGACACCCAAAGCAGCCCCAGTGACACCCAAAGCAGCCCCAGCCAGGGCAGCAGCACCAGGGACGGGCACTGGCCTGGGGAACTGGGTGGCATCAGCTGCCTGTGCTGTGTCAGGGCTGCTGAGTGGAGTTCAGAGGACTCTGCTTCGTTGTTCTGTGCTGGATGAGGGATCCCCGGCCTAGGTGCACATCCAAACAGGATACACAAGGGTACAAAGTGTATTTGCCATTTCCCAGAGACTTCAGCCACAGGCAAAGCTCAAGAAAAAGAAGAGCATGAGCCGTTTATGTGATCAAGATAAAGGTTAAACACCCAATTATCGTGTCTGGTACCAAGGTTATGGGCCAGCACAACCAATGACTCTGCTGATATCTGCCTGGAAACTCAATCCCATTCCAAGGCACAGACTTGGCCTTTTTCTGGACGTTGTTGATCAGCAGGAATGTTCAGGTTGTGTTTCAGCAAACATCTCTCCAAAGCACTTCCTCTGTTCTTGGTTTTAACTCTTAATTTTCATTCTTATTTAGTCACAGCAAAATAAACAGACTCGATTTTGTGATTTTCTGCAAGGCTTTCTGGCCAGTGACACCCCTCCTCAGTATCTGAATGCAGGTGAATTCTTTATGCCATTTTCCTGCTCTCAGCTGCTTCCCTGCCTTTTGATGAGCAAAGATGCATCTGGAATTCCAGGGCTTCTCCCCTTCCTGTTTCTGGACAAAGCTCCATGAACGTGACAGAATGACAGCCAGCACATCCCAAAATCCAGTATCTTGCAGCAGTGTGGCCAGTTTGGGATGTTCCCCACAGAGTGACTGACAAACATTCTCCTAACTGGGAAATTCCCTTCAGATTGAGTTTCAATGTCATTTTGTCCCACTTTTTCCTCCCTTGTGTTTTATCCATTATGCAAAGCCTTCTGGTTTTTTTCCCCTGACTTTCTTTCAACAACCTGTAATCAAATGTTTCTCTAAAAGAAGTGCCCAAGGTCTGTTTGGGTTTTTTTCCCCATCACTGGGATGAGCATGTGGTTGGAGAGTTCACAGGCTCCTTTTAAACAGACGGCTAATTACTTAGGAGCAGCCACAAAAGTTAACTATAAATATGTAAATTGGGAAAGAATAAAATACTCGTTAAACATTAGGCATTTACTATGGAAATTAAGTGTCATTAGATGCATAAAAGGCTTTCCCAGCGTTTGTTCTTGCGGCGTTTCCCTTCAAGCCTTCATTAGTGAAGTGATCCTAACAAACACAGAACGGGGCCACCCCAGCTAAACAAGAGCAGAGCCATCCTGAATGGGTGCCCAGAACTCAAACCCAAACATTTTTAGAATTCGTTTTGAGCTTTGGAGATATTCCACAGCTTTCCTTCTCTTCCCCAGTTTGCATTTCCCCTTTGCTTCTCCATCCGATCCAACAGGAGGAGCGAAGGCTGGGCCATCCCAGCACCAGAAAAGCTGCTCACATCATCTTCTGGCTGAGTTGGAGCCAAAGGTTACAGAAGCAGGAAATATTCTTGGCAGAGTGTGTAGGGAAACACTAATTTGGGGGTTTAGAGTAGACAAAGTTGAGGGGAAAGCAAAATTCTTGGAGAAAGGGTGGGAAATCCCTCACTAGAAGCTGGAGAGCAGAGCATCTTCCCCAAAAGGAGAGAGGGGTGGATTATCCCACACTCACTTGCCATGAGTCTGTGAAACCCCTCATCATCTTCACCTTTCCAGACAAACCTCTCATCTGTGTAGTGACAGGACAAAGGGGAATGGCTTCAAGCTGAAAAAGAGCAGGCTGAGATGGGATATGGGGAAGGAATTGTTCCCTGGGAGGGTGGGCAGGCCCTGGCACAGGGTGCCCAGAGAAGCTGTGGCTGCCCCTGGATCCCTGGCAGTGCCCAAGGCCAGGCTGGATAGTGGGAGGTGTCCCTGCCCATGGCGGGGATGGGATGGGATGGGATGGGATGGGATGGGATNGGATGGGATGGGTTTAATGTCTCTTGCAACCCAAACCATTCCGTGGTTCCATGATCTTCATTCAACATCTCCTGTTCAACCCATCCCATCTATAACAGATGAGTGAAAATGCAAATTCCTCCCTTCCTCAACAGCCTTCCTGAGCTCACAGACACTGATGTGGAAACCCTCGTTTGGAGCACCCCAGAGACCTGGATCAGCTTTCTGAAATATTTCCCTGGGGATGCTCACTGTGGTCCTGCAGGTCCCTTCAGAGTCAAGATGCTCACGGGAATCAAAGTGCAGAAGAGTTATCAAATGCAGGAAATTAATTGAAACTCATCTTTGGACAACAAGATTAGAATGAGGCCTCTGTGAGTGGTTGTGGGCTTGGCAGACAGGACTGAGCCTTGCTCACACTTTGGGACAGTGGGACTGGCAGGGTGAAGTTTTTTCCCTTTTCACCCTCCATGCAAAGCAGTCAATCACAGTCCACACCAACCGCAGCACTGCAGTTCTGCTCTCAGCCAAAAAAAGCCATGGAAAGGTGGAAATATTTATTTTTCTGTAATTTTCCCCATTACCTAGGATTGATATATTAAAATGAAATTAAAATAAACCAGGGAAAATCACAAACTTGGAAAAACTGTGGGGAGAGCACAGCGATTTCTGTCCTTTCTGTAACACCCACCCACACACAGCCAGCCTGTTGACAACAGCAAATGATGATCAAAAATAATTGAGATTTTGTCACAGAACTTTCTAGATTGTCTACAAGAAAACACACAAATATAGCTGTGAGTTATTTCCAAGCCTTGTCCAAGCAGCCAATTCCAGCACTGCCTGTGACACTTCAGTCCCCAGAAATCAGCAAAGTGTGCAGGGCAGGAGGGCTGGGCTGGGCACCCCCACTGGAGCAGCCCAGCTCGGCTGCACTGCTGAGTGCCCAGCACAGCTCTGCTGGGAGGAGGATGAGGAGAAGTCTCTTCATTTCCCTGACAGCCATGACACAGGATTTGAAGACATTTTAAGAGATTTTTGAGATACTTTAGGAGCTAAAATCTGTTCAAAGGCTGTGGGTGCAAACACTGTGCCACACAATGTACATCTATGCATTTGCCATATAAATATATTCAATAGAAGGTATTTTTTCTGCCAAGCTGTTCCTTTATGTTGTTCAACTCTTTGTTTTGTAGCAGTACCAGGCTAGCTTGGAGAATCATCATGGAATTACAGAATGGTTTGGAATGGAAGGGACCTTGAAAATCATCCTGTCTCAACCCCCTGCCATGGCAGGGACACCTCCCACTGTCCCAGGCTGCTCCAAACCCCGTCCAGGCTGGCCTTGGGCACTGCCAGGGATCCAGGGGCAGCCACAGCTTCTCTGGGCACCCTGTGCCAGGGCCTGCCCACCCTCCCAGGGAACAATTCCTGCCCAATCTCCCACCCAGCCCTGCCCTCTGGCACTGGGAGCCATTCCCTGTGTCCTGTCCCTCCATCCCGTGTCCAAAGTCTCTCTCCACCTTTCCTGTGGGCTCCCTGCAGGCACTGCGAGGCCACAGTTGGGCCACTCTGAAGCTTCTCTTCTCCAGGCACATCACTCTTCCACACCAGAGAGTTCCCTTCTCTCCAAGGAGCTGAAAATCACTGTTAAAGCACAAGGAAGGGTCCTGAGCCTTCTGTTCTCTTCACTGGCCTGATCCCCCCAGATGGGCTGGGAACAGGCTGAGTTTTGCTGGATCCTGACTGGGCTGGAGACTGGGATCTGCTCTGAAATGTGTTTGAACCAGTGTGACACAGGGCACACCACCACAGTGTTTCCCTCCTGCCCACAATCACAAACCCCCAGAGAACCACAGAATTGTTCAGGTTGGAAAAACCCTCTGAGCCCACAGAATGCAACCCTCCCTCAGCACTGCCAAGATCACCACTGCCCATGTCCCCAAGTGCCACATCCACAGGGATTTTAGATCCCTGCAGGGATGGGGACTCCCCCTCTGGGCAGCTGTGCCAGGATTTTCTGGGAATAAAAGTTGCTCCATTACAATACGCGACATTTTCATCCCCTAATTTCTTCACAAGCCTCTGATTCAGTCCTTGCTGGTGTTCTGTAGGATGTTTGTCCCTGGAGGATGTGCCTGGGGCAGCCCTGGGCCCCTCCTGCTTGGATCATGTCCCTGCAGGACGTGGCTGTGCCTGGATCTCCTGATGGAAGCTGGGAGGCCTTGGGGCAGAGCCTGGAGGAGCCACAGGAATGGGATTTCTTTGATGGACCATGTCCCTGCAGGATGTGTCTGTGCCTGGATCTCCTGCTGGAAGCTGTGAGGCCTTGGGGGGGAGCCTGGAGGAGCCACAGGAATGGGATCTCTTTGATGGACCATGTCCCTGCAGGACGTGGCTGTGCCTGGATCTCCTGCTGGAAGCTGTGAAGCCTTGGGGGGGAGCCTGGAGGAGCCACAGGAATGGGATTTCTTTGATGGAGGCTGAAGAGCAAAAATGGGAGCTCTCTGCAGTGAAACACCAAATTCCATCGCTCCACAATCCATCAGCGTTCTCTGGCCCTTTGTCTCTCCATCCAAAAACACAGACGAGTAACTGCAAACTCCATCCTGGCAGCCACAGCTTTGCCTGCCCTGCAGGACCATCCATCACAAACCATCACTGTCATCCCCACTTTGAACCAGCACTTGTGGGTTGTGGAGGAACTTTTGTGTCTGATGAGTCTCTCACAAAAATGACATCTCGAAGTTCACGGGAGCAGGGCTCGAAACACAAACATTTTGTGACTGCACGCAGATGCCTGAAGACCTGGATCTGCTTTATTTATGCTTCTTGGAAGGATGTTATTCAATATTCTGTTGGAGATTTGAATGTTTATTCTGAGCAATTCCCAGGCAAAATTTAACGAGCAGTCAATGCAGGAGCTTAATAAGGGGTGGGATGGAAAGAAGTCTTTCTCTGTGTCTGTGGGCCATAAATCACAGGCTTTGCAAGGGCCACAAATCTCGGCTTTTTGTGCCATTTAAACTCAGCTCCCTCTCTGCCACTGAAGGAGATTTAAAGGCTGCCAGTCAGCTCCTGTGAGACAGAGCTGTGCTGATTTGCTTATTCTTTAAAATCAGAAACAGGTTGGAGGGCTGGCAAAGGCTTCCACAAGCACAGCCTTGAGCCCTGGAAAGGGAAATGTGTTCCAGCAGACAAGCTCAACATCACCCAGGATTTGGGGCTGAACCTGCAAAGAGGGAAAAGGTCCTTTGGCTTCACATCTGCCCTTGGCCTGGCTTAATCAAATAAGACAAATCTTGCTCTACAAATGTTGAGATTGTGAGAAATTATTTTGGTTGATGACCAAGTATCTCTTTTAGGTAAAATCTGATGTGCCTTAGTCCTCACTAAATCGTGCCCAGGATCCACTCCCAACTGTTGGATGATACAATCCCGAATCCAAAAGTGAAAAAAGTCCAAAAGTCTGTCTAAAAGACCAAAAACCAAACAGATTCCTGATTTGAAAAGCTCATCAACCAGAGTTTTCCCATAAAAGAGCTTTGTGTACTCTAAAAGTAACCTGATTTCTCCTTTCTAAGCCTCATCAGCCAGAGTCCTCTCAAACCCAGCTTTGTGAGCCCTTTCCTCACTTCTGGGTACTTTTCAGAACTTTTCTTCACCTCCCTGGAAGCAAAGAGAGGACTGGAAGCTTTTTGCTCTGCTGCTGGGAGATGGCTGCATCGCGGGCAGCACTGGCAGGCACAGGAAACGCTGCGCTGGCCCTGTCAGGCCTAAAAAGCAAATGACCTGGATAAATCTCCATGCAGTCCTGGCAGCCTGGGGTGTCCCTGCACATTGCAAAGCTCTGGATAAAGCTCCATGCAGTCCTGGCAGGCTGGGGTGTCCCTGCAATGGGCAAAGCTCTGGGTACAGCTCTGTGCAGTCCTGGCAGGCTGGGGTGTCCCTGCACATTGCAAAGCTCTGGATAAATCTCCCTGCAGTCCTGGCAGCCTGGGGTGTCCCTGCACATTGCAAAGCTCTGGGTACAGCTCTGTGCAGTCCTGGCAGGCTGGGGTGTCCCTGCAATGGGCAAAGCTCTGGATAAAGCTCCCTGCAGTCCTGGCAGGCTGGGGTGTCCCTGCACATTGCAAAGCTCTGGATAAATCTCCCTGCAGTCCTGGCAGGCTGGGGTGTCCCTGCACATTGCAAAGCTCTGTTAACTTGCCAGGCCAGGGCAGCCCAAGTGGGGCCTGGCCCAGCTCCAGTGTCAGCCTGGCTGATGCCAAAGGCTGTCCCTGGTACCCAGGGTGCTGTGGAACCTCCCAGGTCCGAGGTGCAGCCAGACCTGTGCAGGGGGAGTTCTGTTGGTGCTGTGAGTGCAGAGGAAAAGACCTGACACCTGTGGTGAGGCTGAGGCATAAGCAAGAGCCTTGCCAAGAAAAAACTCTGCTTTTAGGAAAATCCAGCCCCAGTGCTCCTCGCTTTTGCAGCCAGGTTGAATTCCTCTCCTCATTTTACCTGCTCCTCTCCTGGATTTATCTGAAATTGCAGCTGCAGCTCAGAGCTCCGCTTTTTCCCCAGTCCCACGCAGGTATCAGCTCCCCCATCACGTCCCAGCACAGCCAGAGGTTGTCAAGGGCTGCCAGGATGCCCAGGGCAGGACGGTCCCTGTCCCACGTGTGCTCCCTGGGACACTCCTGCCCACAGCAGGGCTGTGATGTTTTCCAGCTGATTTCTGCCTCCCCGTGCGTGTTGGCTGCCTGGAGCACTGGCTTGGCACAGAGAGCAGCTGAAATACCTGCTCAAACTCTCTTTCCCCCCAGGCTTTTGTTGTACGAGTACACGACTCAGAACTCACCACCACATCAATAAATAACCTCCAAACACCAAGCCCTGCTATTTTTTAAACCTGCAAAACCTCTGGGCCGGTGTTTGGGAAGTGAGTTCATTGCCCTGGGGAAGAGAGATTTGTTTGCACACACGACAAGATGCTTTATTAAAGGACAGAGGCCATTTGGTGGTGGTGTTTTATTTGCTGGCAGCATTTCCCTCTGGTCCTCTTGGGTTGCCTTGCCCTCCACACCAGTCATGAGACAGGCAAGGTGAGAGGGAGAGAAAGGCTTTGAAACCCTCTTGGTGCACTCACCTGGCCAGACCTAGGAGGTCTCTGTGGGTTTTGATGTGGTGTCCCCACACTGGAAAATTCCCTGTTAATGGGAATTTCTCACCTTTCCTGCCCCAAACCCGGGTTCCTTAGTGCAGGGAGGAAACATCTGAACCACCTCAGATATGTGACTTTTAAACCAGAGATGGTGTGGATAATGCATTTTTGAGACACATCCAAGGCCAGGTTGGACAGGGTCTGGAGCACCCTGGAACAGTGGAAGGTGTCCCTGCCCAGGGCAGGGGTGGAACCAGATCAGCTTTAAGGTCCCTTCCAACCCAAACCATTCTGGAATTCTGTGATTCTATATCACTTACAAAGTAAATTCCTCACCTCTTCTTGATTATGTTGGCTTTCTGAAGCATAAAATGTTACTTCTCACGGAGAATTTTTACTCCTGGAAATAGTGTGATCACCTCAGGCTGTACCTTCTTCCTTCTGGTTTATCCCCTGGGTGCCTGGAGGTGGGAGAATGGGAAAATACATCATCCAGAGAACCTTTGGATGGGCTGGTGGTGCCTGGCAAAGCACAAGCTCAGTAAAACTAACACAACAAACTTTCCTTATCCCACTTGGATTCAGGTGGCTCGTGTGCATCTGGCACCTCAGGGATGGCTGGGCATTGCTCCTGTTGTATCCCACCAAAATCCATCAACACTAATTAATAAATTGCCAGCAGTCAGCCAAGCCCCAGACAGGGTGAGCGGCTGATGTGAGCCCTGGTCCTGATACAACCTGCACCTCAGTCATTAGTGATAAATCAATTAATGAATGGTCCTTTATCTGCCCAGCTGGGCCTGCTCTCCTCAGTGCTGCTGTGTTCCCAGTTCTGGGCCAAAGCAGCTCCAGGGATGCCAGCAGTGGCCTGCAGGCTCTGGGAGGTGGGAACGCTGAACGAGCCCTGATTTAGGGGGCTGGAGTGAAGCAGAAAGTGGAGCAAGAGCTCCTTTTCCAGCAGGCTGCCCTGTGTTTGTGACCTGCCTACACTCACCACCTGATCAGGACCTTTCCTGAACGCATCATTTCCCTTCCCCTCAGCGTTGACGAGGGCTGGTTTCAATTATTTCTTTCCTTCACACTCTGTATTTCAAGCTGCCTCCGATGAGCAATTCATCTACTCTATCAAATGACTTACCAAGATAGATTTCACATACAAGGCAAATAGATTTTGCCTCCCCTCATGATTTCACAGCACGATTTTTTATAATTCTGCTTCCTTTGCCTTATTCCCAGCAAACCTTTCCCCACAGCAGAGCTTTCCATCTGTGCAAGGTGGATATAAAATGTCATTGGGTGAGAAAAGTAGTGTTTAACGTTATTTTGCCCTGAGTCTGGCGGCACAGCATTTCCCATGTTCTTTGAAATATTGAACAGGTCAGGCAAACCTTGGGGCCCTTGCCCTGAGCTGCAGCATCACCCAAGTGCAGAGCCCGGGCTGCTGTGAGAGCTCGGAGCCGCTGGTGCCAATTCCGAGCTGCACACGTTGGCTTTTTCCTGCTCAAGGGCACCCACATCACCACCAAGCACCGGTGGTGCCAAGATCGTTGTGAAAAGCTCCTTTCCCCACACCTTTATCCTTCAGGAATTGTTGCTACCAGCTGTGGGGGAATGAAAGGAGTTGGTGCATTTAATGCATCTCTCAGGGGCTGTTCTGCTTTATCTGGGCCAGCCCAGAGGGGATCAGTGAGGGGCTGGGTGCTCTCTGGGAAGGGTTTGTGGGGAAGCCGGGGTGGCTGCAGACCCTGCCCTGGAACCCAGCAGAGCTGGGCTGTGTCAGCACAAATCACAGTGAACACCCAGGCTGAACCAGCCCTCAGCAAAATTCATCTGCAGTTCATTGAGGCAGCACATGGAGAGTTCACGGGGAGTTTATCATGGGAACTGTTGAGGGTTAATGGCCAGCAGAGCAGATTGAGCTGTGGGATTACTAAATAATGAACTTTTCTCTCCAATAAATTTGTCCCTGACTTATAAAAAATCAATAATGTGCTACACTTCGGACAATTTTTTCTTCTTTTGTTGGGGGAGGAATGTGGGCTCAGAGTAATTTTTAAACTAGTCTTTCATATATATAAAAATATATTTTACCCCGACCATTTATACGGAAGCTCTGATGTGCCACATTTATTGCAGCTTCATCACCCAGATAGATTTTTATGTGGGTGCCTGGCTATTGCTTTGTTTAATCATTCCTTTCTCTTCACTCCCCAGTCCCTCTCCTCTTTCCCTTGCCGTGATTTTTTATGACACTATCAGCAGAGTAGATCTGCAGGAGGGTTTGCTTGGGATGTAGGATGTCGGAGAGGTCAGGTCAGATGGGACAGAGCCAAAAATATTAGCACTTTCCAGCCACTGAGCAGAGGAATTGAAATCATGCTTAGCACTTACAAACTGGCTCCTTTTCAACTCCAAGAAGAGGGAGAGGGTTTTTAAGTTGTTTTGTTTTGTTTCTAAGGGTAGAGGAGATGGTTTCAGTTCCTGGCTGAGGGACAGACTTCCCCTGGGATGTGGGCTTGTGTTGGGTTAAAGTGGGTGTTTGTTTGGTGCCTGCCCTTGGGCTGCTGTGTTTCCTGAGTTTTCCACAATCCTGCTTCCCTCCAGCTCCACAGAGAATCCCATATCGTGGACTCCCTCCCAACACTCATCCCCTTCAATGGAGCTGAAAAATTGCCTGCATTGTCCCATTTATTGGGATAAATGCAAATCCCAGGGAAGCATCTCCTGGATGCAGCTCTCCTCACACCCAGGGCATTTTCCAAACCCTCTGTTCTTCCAGACACCACTGTCCAGGTCCCTGTGGGGCTGGGGAGCTGAACTGGTGCCAGTGCTCCAGATGTGGCCTTGGGGAGCTGTGCAGAGGGGGGGCTCCCCTCCCTGCCCTGCTGGCACTGCTTTGTTTCACTCAGCTCAGGACACTCTGTGACTTTGTCACTGCTGCCTCAGGGTCCCCTCGGTGCCCAGCAGGACCCCCAGGCCCTTTGTTGCTTTGTTCTCCAGCTGGGTGGCCTCAGCACGCACTGGGGCCGGGGCAGTTCCTCCCCATGGATGGAACTTTGGCTTCTCCTTGAACTCCCCGAGGTCCCTGTTGCCCATTTTGCCAGCCTGCTGAGCTCCCTGTGGATCTGGGACTGTGGAACCAGGGCAGCAGGACCTCCTGGCTTGTTCTACTTCCCCATTAAAGGAGAATTGGTGAACTCTTATTACCGGGCTGCCTGTTATTAGCCACTTATTACGGCTTATCTGCCGGAGACGCAGAACAGAAAAGACGGAGTCAAAGTTGTCATGTTCAGAGCAAAGGGCGGAAGGGGGAGAAGCCACCTTCGTTTAATTCTTATATACACTTTTAGAAATCACAGATCATTGGAGAAAATTAACACTTCCGTCTCTAACTATATTGGTTACAAGAAATGTCCATCAAAAGGATCTGTGTCCATGGGAAAGGAATGTAAAAAGATAATTTTTACAACAACATAGCTATGTTTACAGAATCTCGTCCTTGAAACTGTCTAACAGAGAGAGCTGGCTATTTTTAACAGTAAAAATGGGCAACATCCTCTTATCACATGAACCATGCAGCTGTGGTGGTTTGGAGCACATCAGCAGCAGGAGTCACTAAAGGCCAGAGGGAAGGGAGGCTGAGGCACAGCAGTTCCAGGGTGGGGGACCCAGCAGGCACAGAGCCCTGGCTGCTGATGGACTGGGAGCACTGCCCTGCTGGCCACGGGAACAACAGAACCAACACTGGCTCTGCCCAAACCCCTCCTGTGCAGGGCTCCCAGCTGGGGGAGGCAGCAAACCCAACAGTAAATTGGGTTCCACGTGTGCTGAGCTTGTGGCTCCCGCTCAGTCCAACGTGTTGGGCTGTTTGTGCCAGAGGTGCTGAACTTCCAGCCTGGCTCTGCCCAAACCCCTCCTGTGCAGGGCTCCCAGCAAACTCAACAGGAATGTGGGTTCCACATGTGCTGAGCTTGTGGCTCCCGCTCAGTCCGACGTGTTGGGCTGTTTGTGCCAGAGGTGCTGAGCTTCCAGCCTGGCTCTGCAGCACAGAGGGAAGCTGGGCCCTGGCAGGCACAGCTCTGCTCTGCAGCTCCCAGTGATTCCCAGTCCTGGCTGCAGCCCACCAGGAGCACAGAACAGGGGTTCCAAAGTCACTCCGTGCTGGAAGTGCTTCCCAGAGCTGTGCTGCTGCATTCTGCATCTCGTCCCACCCAGACACAATCAGGGAAACTCTGCACTGCTTCTCCTGAGTGCTGGGACACACAGATGGACAAGGCCACCTCTGGAGTCTGTCTCCACAGTCCCAGGGCTCATGAATTAGGGATTGTGAGCAGCCAGGCAGCCCCCCAAACCTGCAGAACAAATTAAAAGCATATGGAGTCTTTTTTTCCAGGGAGTTCACATGTTATGAGGTGAGACAGAGGGAATCCTCCATGTGTTGTGGTACTGCTGTGAGCAGGAAAACTGAAAGCCTGAATTCCCTAAACAGGGTACTCTGCCTCCTGGTCATTTCACTGTGATGTTAATGGGATCAGCCCCCCTGGCTGCCCCTCCTGGCAGGAGCTGTGCAGAGCCAGCAGGGCCCCCTGAGCCTCCTCTGCTCCAGGCTGAGCCCCCCCAGCTCCCTCAGCCCCTCCTGGGGCTCCAGCCCCTTCCCAGCCCCGTTCCCTGCCCTGGACACCTCCAGCCCCTTCCTGTCCTTCCTGAATTTGGGGGCCCAGAACTGGACACAGCACTCGAGGTGTGGCCTCACCGGTGCCAGCACAGGGGGACAATCCCATCCCTGGTGCTGCTGGACACTGCTCCTGATCCAGCCCAGGGCCCATTGGTCTCTTGCCCCCCTGGGCACCCCTGGGCACCCCTGGGCACCCCTGGGCACCCCTGGGCTCGTGTCCACAGCACCCCCAGGGCCTTTCCCAGCTTTGCAGCCCCTGTGCCCCAGCCTGGAGCTGCAGGGGGTTGGTGACCCAGCTGCAGGACCCAGTGCTTGGCTGTGCTCTCACCCCACTGGGCTCAGCCCATGGCTCCAGCCTGTCCCAATCCCTCTGCAGAGCCTCCTGCCCTCCAGCACATCCACTTCCCAAAGGGACTGAAGGTGCCCTGGACCCCCTTGTCCAGCTGTTGAACAGAACTGGCCCCAGTTCTGGGCCTTGGGGGACACCACTGGTGGCTGCTTCCCAACTGGGTTTAATTTGCTTTGTGTCCTGATTACAGCTGCTGCTACCCAGCGCTGCAGAGGCAAACTGGAGCCTTGGCAAGGGAGCCCAGGCCCCTGCCCAGGTCCCAGAGCAGTGCTCAGCTCTTCCTGTCACATCCAGAAAGCCCTGGGCTGTGTGGGCCCAGTGCTGTCCCACAGGGCTTTTTGTGCAGGAGCAGCCACTTTACAGTGATCTGTGTTTAATAACTGAGCAAATGCCTGGGCACAGCCAGCTAAAGCCCAGATACACCATAAAGCATCCTGGGAGGGATTAAGGAGAGTGCTGTTTGCTGGGGATTATCCGAAAGCAGGACAGTTTTATCTCTTACATTTCTACCTCGCCGTGTCTCTGGAAGCTCAGAAATCGCAGCTGTCCATGGGTTCAGTGTACTCTGTGTCAGAGCACAGGGAGAATTTGTGGGGGGTGCAAGGTCTGAGGAAGATGAGAAGGAAGAAAATCTTTTCTGTGCTCTACATTTGCCAGCAAGATTCCCACAAGCAATGACTTTGGTAGTCTGATTCATAAAGAGAGGCTTGTCTGGAGGCATCAACCCCGAGAAAGAAGAGAAACAAAAAATAATTCTGAGTTTGACAAATACATCTTGTCACAGTGAGCAGCCAGCTCCGTGCTCCTGGAGCTCCCAGACCTGAGGTCTCATTCTATGATGTTAATTAGGGTCAGCACTGAGGCTGTCAGACTCAGTCCTGGTGCTGCATCTCATCCTGTAACTGTGCAGCTTCTGGGATGGTCTCACCCCTACTCCCACACACACACAACCACAGAACCATCAGAGCTGGAAAAGACCTCAAGTCTCCCAGCCTTCCCTTTGCCTCCCATGGCTTTGAGAAGTGTCTTGGCACACAGGGCTCAAACAGCAGACATCGGTCCTTGCTCCAGCAGCCCTCCCTGAGGGAGAGGTGACACTTCATGTCCAGCTCCTGGAAGGCACTGGAAGGGAGCCTGGGAAACATCCTGGTGTCCTACAGAGGAGAGAGGGGGGCTCAGTGCAGGGCTGGGGCTCTGGCTGATTAAGTGATACCAAAACTGACCGGGGAGAGTGACCAGAGAGACACCAAAAGTGACCAGATACCAAAAGTGACCAGAGAGACACCAAAAGTGAC
>VZRZ01005354.1:41471-64878 GCA_013398175.1 Climacteris rufus
AGAGGAGAGGAGAGGAGAGGAGAGGAGAGGAGAGGAGAGGGATGGTGGAGGACGTTACACCAAATACTGTACTTGTGATGAGAAACAGCACCCTACAAATGTGTGCTGGTGACAGGGAGCAGCAGCATCACACCCAGGGGGGCACAGGGGGCTCTGACTCTGGCTGGGTTTAGTTCCCTCTGTCTCTTCCAGAAGGAAGTTGTTTAATTGGAGACAGTTCAGGGAAGAGCTGCTGAAGGTCTGCAGATGGGCACGGCAGGAGCAGGGGGAGGACACACATCTGAGGGTGGGAGGCTTGTGCTGCCTGGTGTTGTGCAGAAGGGTTAAGGGCTAATTTATCATTGTCTGTGAGTACCTGCTTGGGAACACTAATCTGAAGTGAGAGAGTTCTTCAGTTTGTGTCACAGGGGGATAACAAGATCTGCTGGCTGGGAGCTGCAGTGAGGCTCTGTATTTTTGGAGACAGAGGAGAACAAAAGGAAGGGAGGAAGGGCAACCCTGGCAGCCAAACGCTCCAAATCTCCAGTGCCAGTGGTTACAAATGCCCTGTTCCTGTGACTGAGGGATCCTGCACCCATTCTGAAATGTCAAGGCACATTTCAGCAGAAGAGAATGGGGAATTCCTTCCCCTCCCCAGGAAAATACCACATTGGCTTTCTTTTGCAAACTGGGCCAAAAACATTGACACTCCAAACACATCTTCAGCCCAGTAATTCCACAAAACCCAGATATGCCAGAGTGTTTGGCTTCAGGAATTTCAACCCACTTCAATTCCCAAATGAAGATGTTTTCTCTTGAGGTCATTACCATGTTTCAGTCTTCTGCTGGAAGTCACGTCCTTTGATAATCCATGTTTTGTCATTTGGACACATTCCTCATCCTGCTATTTTGCCCACTGCTGTCTCTATGCTCTTGACCTTGTTTCTTGGCTGAACTGCACCACAGCACAATCAGCCCTTGATTCTGACAAGGCATCACTCAGCTCAGACAGGAAAGAAAAGAGTTTTGCATTATGAGAGACAAAATCCTTCAGCAAAGTCAGCTCTGAATGCAGCTTAAAGTCTGGAGGTCCCACTTTGCTCCTGCCATGTCCACAGGAAAGACCAAAATCACAATGAAGTCAAATATTCATATCAAAAATATAATTAAGATCAGGCACAAAATGAGACATTTCATTTTTGTGCCATATAAATCTGAAGCTTTCCTGCACCACATTTAAATGGTGTGAAAATGCCCTCCTGGGAACCCTTTTGACTGAAAAGTCCATGTCTGGTTTCAGGAATGATCCATTCAACATAGACCAGGTGACTTTTGCACTGTGGGGAGCTGTTAGAAAAAATCAGTTTTATTGGTGTGTGAAATAAAGAAGAAGCAGTTCTGTGTAGCTCTGACCTCTGGGGCTGTCTGTGGGTATTCCAAGCAGCCCTGTCTAAAACAGGTGGAAAGTCCCCCTTTCCCTCCCTGGAGACAAGCACAGCAGCTTGCAGCAGGTGAAGTTGTTCCATCAGTGCTGCTGTGTGTACCAGTCCCTCAGACAGACAGTGAAATGTTCATCCAAACACAAGGTGTGGAGCTCCTGGGCAGCTGAACACAACCAGTCAGCCAGAGCAAGGGCTGCTGATGGCAAACATCTGGGCTCAGATGGGAATTCCTCATGCTCCAGTTGTTCCCCGGGCTATTTTAGGCTGGCTTCTCCATAAAATGGAAAGGCAACCTCCCCCAGTGCCCCAGCTGTGTGACTGAGAGCTGTTCCCTCCCACAGGGATGGAGTAAAGCAGTTTTTAGTCAGGCTCAAATCTTCCAAAGAAAAAATTTGTCTTTCATGGCAGTTTCTATGTCAATGGAAAAGACTCTGGTGATCCCAATGGCAGAAGAAGGACACTTGCTGCCTGCACGTGCCTGGTGGCACAGTCCCTGCCAGAGGTGTCCTGTGCACACACTGGCAGTGTCCAGGACCACAGAGGGATGGATGGGCTGTTCACAGCTTGGCTGCTGGTTTGTCACTCCCTTTGCCGTGCTGCCTGCACAGCCAAGAGCAGCTTTTCCTGAGGCTGGAAGCAGTAGTCTGTCTGTCCATGGGTGCACAGCCTGGGCACATCTGGCCACTCTCAACACACACCTTTGCTGGGAGGAAGAGGTTTTTGTGCTTAGGGAGACAACGCAGGACCTGGTTTTGTTATTTCAGAGAGACCCCTGGATGCTCTAAAATGTTGCTGAGCCAGGCAGGGAGTGAGCTGAGGTCACTTCCCGTGGGGGACTGGGAGTTCAGCTCTCTCCAGGTGATGTGTCCCCTTCAACCCTGGCCTTGCTCTTTGCTCTGGGGAGGGGAATGGCCACGCCATCCCCACCCTCTTTCCACGTGGAAAAACAACTCCCAAATCCTATTTTGTGCTGTGATTGATGATGGGCTGCAAAGCACCTGGTGCTGCCTGTGCTGAAGTCAGAGGTGACAGCTCTGCTGATCCTCAGGGAGTGTTTATCCCAGGCCACAGGTAGGTTCTGTCCCAGCCAGGGGCTGCCACGTCCTGGGTGGGCACAGCCATCCCAGCTGCAGCACTGCCACTCCTGTGCCACCAGCCACGTGCTCGGGGTGTTCTGCAGCACTGCCTGGCCTGGAGGGACACGAGGGGCACAGCTCCAGCTAAAGCAAGGAGCAGCACTCACCTTCTGCTGTCATCTCTGGCCACCCCACCATGGCCCAGAAGCACAAGGATCTGCTGCACCAGCAGCTCGTCTGCTGAACTGCTCAGTTGCTGGAGCTGCTGCTCAGGGGAGGATTCACCTCCTTTACCTGTGCAGAAGTGGGGTGTCCATCCCAAAGCAGGGGCCTACACTCTCCTGACCCTTGGCTGTAGACTGGCTATGATGGTTAAGCCTTCTCTGTGGAAGTTCAGGAAGAATTTTTTCACTGGAAGGGTTGTCAAGAATTGCTAAGGGTTGTACACACTGGCAGAGGCTGCCCAGGGAGGTTTGGAGTCCCCATCCCTGGAGGTGCCCAAGGAAGGCCTGGATGTGGCACTCAGGGCTCTGGGCTGGGGACGGGGTGGGGATGGGCACAGGTTGGACACAATGACCCTGGAGAGCTTTTCCAACCCCTGTGATCCTTGCATTCTAAGCTGGCTCCCTCATATGCTGTCCTAAGCCCCAGCCACTCTTCGTGGCCCAGTGGAATCCCCAGAACAGGCAGAGCTCTGCCTGTTTCAGCACAGGGTCCCCCTTCCCGAGCAGGCCTGGCAGAGACCACACCTGGAGCAGGGAAGAGGCATCTCTGCTGCTGCTGCTGCTGCTGTTGGTGGCTACAGCACCCACCAAGGAGGTCAGTGACACCTCTCTCCTTCATCTGCCTGTCCTCTGTGGGTGCTCCAACACCAGCACACTCCAGCACCAGGACACTCCAGCACCAGCACACTCCAGCACCAGCACAGTCCAGCACCAGCACAGTCCAGCACCAGCACAGTCCAGCACCAGCACAGTCCAGCACCAGCACAGTCCAGCACCAGCACAGTCCAGCACCAGCACAGTCCAGCACCAGCACAGTCCAGCACCAGCACAGTCCAGCACCAGCACAGTCCAGCACCAGCACAGTCCAGCACCAGCACAGTCCAGCACCAGCACAGTCCAGCACCAGCACAGTCCAGCACCAGCACAGTCCAGCACCAGCACAGTCCAGCACCAGCACAGTCCAGCACCAGCACAGTCCAGCACCAGCACACTCCAGCACCAGCACACTCCAGCCGTGGGAGCTCCCTGTTGCTGCTTCTGAGGATGCTCCACACTGGCATGGAAGATGAGATGAGTGATGAAGTTACTTGGGGCAGTGGGTACACACCACACTTTGCTGCTCCTCACAGCTGTACCACGGAGTCAGGCACCTGCTGTGCCTCTCCACTGATGGATACTCCGATTCTGAGCTCCAGATGCACAGAAATGTCAGCCCAGATCCTGCCAGGGCCAAGGATGACCTCCCACGCCCAGCATGCGGGGTATGGGCTCCCTTCCTGAAATGCACTTTGTTCAGGGACCTCTCCAAGCGAGCCCGAGCAGCTCTGTGGCCTTTAGCAGGGCAGGAGATGGGGAGACAACCCAGCTGGGAGAAGGATTTATGGCCACACAATGAGGATTTTTCATGGTATGACATTTTATTGTGCACTGATATGTTGTCATGAGTCCCATGAGTCACCACGAAGGCTGATCTCCAACTTCTCAATCCTTAGCTCCTCTTTTGTCTACTGGGTTTGCTTCTACGAGGGATTTAGCACTAATGGAATTAAAGTCTTGTGCTTCTGAATGGATTGTGGCTCTGGTTCATGTCAGAGCACGAGCCCTGCAGGAGAGAGGGGAAACAGAAGCTGTTGGGGCTGTGAGATGGATCAAAGAATTAGAGGCAACATTTTTCTTGGTAGCAGGCCTTGTAGTTGCTCTTTTGGAGTTAAATTTCTTAACTCCAGGAGAAACTGAATATCAGGTGCAGTCTACAGGCCAGGGGAGATCTGTGCTGAAGGAAATATTTTCTGTAAATGAAACATTAAAATGTGTTTCATGTTTCATCATGGAAAGCACCAAATGGATAACTTACAAACACAAAGGCCACTTTGTACTGCTGGATTTTGCCCAGAGCAGCTGTGTCTGCCCTGGAAGTGTCCAAGGCCAGGTTGGATGGGGCTTGGAACAACCTGGGATAGTGGAAGGTGTCCCTGCCCATGGTGATCTTTAAGGTCCCTTCCAACTCAAACCATTCTGTGATTCTGTGATTTGTCCAATGCCTGCTTTGGCACAGTGGATTTAAGGACCTCAGGCTCAGGAAAACCCATCTGTGGGTGATGAAGCAGCTTGGCTGATGGTGATCCTAGAAAAGGAAGCCCAGAGTGTTGCAAAATCACTTCTGGATTTGATGCAGAGTGGGGGAACAAACCTGAGGTTGTTCCATCACACTCTTCAGGGCTGCATGTCCCAAAGTTTTGGTTACCAAGCATTCATTTCTGATGGAAAAGAGTGAAGTTCTCAGAGAAGATGGTCCTTCTCCAGGCTCAGATTGGAAATAAGGGGACAGAGCCTGGGCCACCCCGCAGGAGAACCAAAAGGAACTGCAGCAGAGCCTGCAGGGATTGGGAACAGGAGAGGAAATTTCCTTCTTTACTCCAGCTCTAGGATTCAGTGTGAGTGCCATCATTCTTAGCTGGCTGACACCAGTGCATCTTCATTAACCAGCAAACGTGTGCAGACTCTCTTTTCCTGAAGATTTAATCTACACAGGAGGGCCCTGGGCCCAGCTGGGGGCAGATTATCCATCCGTGGGAGTAGCCACGTGGAAGGAGGCTTGGAGACAGCACAATCAGGCAATTGTTTTGTAGGAAAGCCTGTGCCAAAGCTGACAGTGTTGACATCGTGTTTCTCCCAATCCAGAATAGCTTCAGAACCACAATCCAGGGGCTGGCAGCCAGGCAGGACCCAGGACTTCCAAGAGCGTGGAGGTGCTGCTGGAATTTTACATGCAGATGTTTTGTAACAGGTGTGCATTGACCTCTAACTTGAAAAACAAAAAAAAGGCAATCAGATGAACAACTCTATTTTAAACAGGAGCTCTGTTTGTAACAGGCCCCAGGGGGTAATACACAATTATGCACAGAAATGCTGCTTACAGCCAGCAGAAAATGACTACAGATGCATGAAGAGAGAGATTAATTCAGCACTAAACAATTTAGCACTAACACATGTAGTGCTGTCTTCTGAAATGATCCTCTAGAAAGAGGCTGTGACCCAGAACTGCCAGGCGGCTCGGCAGGCCGGGGGAGCCGTGTGTCCCTGCCCGGGGTTTTGGGAGCAGCAGTGCTGGTTCCAGGAGCTCGGAGCACCCACAGCCCCAGCCCAGGCAGGAGCCCAGGCAGGAGCCCAGGCAGGAACCGTGGCTGCTCTGGGGTGTGCTCAGGGCACGCTGCAGCTGAGGGTTTGCACAGCTGAGCAGGGCTGCACACTTTCAGAACAAAGTGGATTCAGAGCACACGCCGGCACTCAGAGCCTGGCCTTCCATCCCACCGCCCCAGCCCTTGCACCGACTGCTGAGCGTTCCCCTCTGCTGCCACTGGGACACGGGGGAAGGAACAGAAGGGTTTCGTTCAGAGAATCAGAGAATCTGAATCAGAGAGTGGTTTGGGCTGGAAGGGTCTTTGAAACTCATTTACTTTTAATCCCTTCCACCGGACCGGGTTGCTCAAGACCCCAAGAAGAAGAGTAACAATGGGGAGTAAGAGGAGGAACAGGAGGAAACTCAGAGGTGATGTGTCCTTCTCCTTCTTGGCTTTCACCCAATTCTATTCTTTCCAGGTGCTTTTCCACTCCAGAAGTGGAGGCCTTGAACCTGTTCCGTTCTCCCCCTCACCAGGAAGGTTGTGCTGTCCCTCTGTGCCCTCTGCCAGTGCCATCTGCCCTGACTTTGAAGGGAGCTGGAGAAGAGAGGGCGAGAGGGCTCCATAATTACAACTCTCCAGTGAAGAGGCCTCAGAATCAGACTGAGCATTGTGTCTGAGTGCTTTGGGTTCTGTTAGAATGATGGAGACACCTCCATCCCTGCCTGAGCACGCTGGGGTCACTCAGGGACACAACCCCACCCTGTCCCTGTGTGCAACCCGACAGAGCCCCACAGCTCCTGTTGTTCTGATGGTGGAGAAAAGCTGTCAGCTCTGCCCATCCACAGCACTTACACACAAAAGCAAGTCAGACACCTTCCCTGTGGTGTAAATGGAGAAAAGGGGACAGGACATGTAAGATGTGGGCTCGCAGTGGGCTCCAACCATCCCAGACTGATGGCACAAAGAGCAGCAGCTCTCAGGGGTACCCCTGGGGGACAGCAAAGTACAGCAGCCCCTCAGAGCCTTCCTGAAGTCTCTTAGGTGGCAGCTGCTGTCTGTGCCCAGCTACAGGGGTCTGTGGATGCTGCTGGGCTGGAGGGGCCCTTGGTCTGCCCTGCCGTGGCTGTTCCTGCGCTAATTCAGCCCAGCACCTTCCCCCACGCTTCTCCCTTCCCAAGCTGTCCCAAAAACAGGAAAGCACCCAGGAGAGCACTGCAAAAACTATCACTGCCCTCCAAGGCTACAAACAACCCCCAGGTGGCAAGGAAACCACCTCGGTGTGTCCAGGGGATCTGTGCCCCACTGCAGCCCCGCTGGGTCTGTCACACCCAAAGCACCCAAACACGGCCCCCAGGCCTCGTGGCTGAGCCCCTTCCTGGAGCAGCTGTAATTTATGAACAAGATGAGAAAGAAAGGAAAAAGAGTCCTGTCAAGGTTCTCTGTGTGTGTTGTAAATTGTCCATATATCAAAGATACTGCCTACATTCAGCATTTAAAGCTATCGGTAAAAATGTGATGTGAGAGGCCAAAAAAGAAGTTGCTCACAAGGAAGGATGAATATTCGGTGTGAAATATGAAGCCTGTAAAAGAGGCATTTCTCTTTTTGGCTGGAGTGCTGGTATTTCTTCCTATTTAATTTACATAAATCAATGATGAAAAAAAAGTAATAACAGAAATCAGATTTTGTAGCTGCAGGGAACCTGGGGAACCTGAAGAAGGAGTTTGGGGATTATAGACACGCTCCAAAGACAGCAGCATGGAGCAACTGATTTTTCTAAACTTTTCTACTTTGCCTTGCTCAAAGAAGTTAGCTCCTGTTTCTACATCCCAGGGGTGAGGTCATGCCAGGAAAATATAATAAAATTGTCATACAAGCTCTGTGTTTGTTGGTTCATCGGTTTGATGTTCCACAAAATTTTGTCTTTTAAAACGGTGACTCAACCATTTCTGGCTAGTAAGAAAAAAGTAAAAATAGAAAAAGATGGAAATACCGTGCATGATATTCCAGTGTCTACTGAAAAATCCTGCTGGAAATCCACCAAAAGGGACCAATGACATTTTACCAGGGCTCAGAACACGAGAGAAGAGACCCGAATGGAAAGCACAGGGAACAAGGATGGAGATCAGGGTCCTCCATCCTACACCTGTCCTGACACCTCCCACCTGAGCCTTCCTGACGCAGGGATGGAGCTGTGCAGGATTCCAGCCTGGCTTTCCTTGGGTTTGTCTGACCCAGGGAGGCTGAGAGGGCAGGGAAGGAGGCAGTGCAGCAGAGGGAGCTCTGTGGGTGCTGTTGATGGATTCTTGCTCCTGCCCTGCAGCCTCACGTGCAGTGCTGGAAAATGGGAGCATTTGGTGGAGACCCCAGAAAAAGCCTCTGGCCCAGAGGGGCAGGGAAAGCTGGAACTGTATTTTTCTAAGTGCCATGGGAGGAAAACCCTCTGTGTATTTCTTTTCCTTCTGCCTCCTTTTGTTATCTCTCCCTCTGCCCTGAAGAAGCTGTTGATTATAATTTCAGTGCAGTTGGAGATGCAAAGCTTAATGGAGCAGGCCTTTCTATTTTTGTCCTCTGTGCATTGTCATATGAAATAACATGGATTATATTTTGTTGTTGATGCACTGAATATTCTTGATATTTAAATCCAGCAGTGTTTATAACAGATTGAGATTCTGTGCTGGGATCAGAAAGGTTTGAGGTTGGTTTGTTTCTATTATTTATTTTGTGGAGACATTGAGCTTCTGCCTTGTGGTTTTGTGGGGTTTGTTTTACTTTTTTTTAACCAGGGAGAGTTTAAGAATAAATTGAAATGGTCAATTCCATGCCCATGGCAGGAGTTGGAACTACAAGATCTTTGAGGTCCCTCCCAACCCAGGCCATTCCATGATTCCATGAATTCTGCCCTCCTTACCCATAGCAAGCACCATCCTGATCCTTTCTTTACCACTGGAAATCATTGTTACCAACTCTGTGCTCGTGTTAGAAGCCTCAAGGTCCAGTGGTAATTCTTTGTGGTTATTTTCCCCGTGGCTCCTTCTGCTGTGATGTTTTCAGTCCGAGATTTCTCCCTGCCCCACTGGGTGTGCTAAGGAACCCCATTCCCAGGTCCAGTGGTAATTCTTTGTGGTTATTTTCCCCATGGCTCCTTCTGCTGTGATGTTTTCAGTCTGAGATTTCTCCCTGCCCCACTGGGTGTGCTAAGGAACCCCATTCCCAGGTGTGCTGCCCTTCATTCTGCCAGACCGTGAGTGCCACCCAGGCCAAGGAGTGGCTGAGGTCTCTCTGAACTCTGCTTTCAGAACCAGCACAGCAGACACTGCCTCACCCAGGGAGCCCCACAGGGGGCTAAGAACAGGTGGAACAATGGACTAAGAAAAGACAAGGAGTGTCTAAGGAGAGTTGCAAAGGGCCACAAATGTGTTCTCTGGAAAAGCGCAGTTTAGGGGATGTTTTCCAGATTAATGGGGTGGGTCAGGTTCATGCAGAGCTCAGCTTGCAGAACAGGGCAGAAGGGAGGCCTGTGCTGGGGTGAATTCAGTTCCCAGAGTGTCCCTGACTGGTTTTCCACATTTCTTTGTGTTCATCTGGAATGCATTCAACACCAAGGATGCTCTGCAGCCGCAGGGAGATGACCCCTCTTTTTCTGGATTATTGCTGTTCAGTCTGGGTATTTTACCTAGAAGACAGAGGCAAGGTTGGTTCAGAACCCACAGAGATTCCAAACTCATTGATAAGAGCTAAAATTCCCCAAGAATCCCACCTCATTAATATGTATTCACTGAGGGTGGGATCCTTCAGCTGTCATCTCTTATCCTGCCCTACCTGGACCCTCCAAAGATCCAACTCTACAAAGCTGAATTCCTAGTTCAGAAATTTGGAACTGTGAGGTGGAAATACTTTAAGTGCCAAGAGCAGCCAGCCAGTGCAGTTCAGGTTGGTAATTTCAGGGTGTCCTGTAAGAGAAGGAGGAAGAGGGAAGGATGGAGGGCAAGAGAGATGAGTCCTGGGTTAGTTTAGAACTTGGTAAACACCTGACCCAGTGGACATGGCAGGGGGTGGATGATCGCTAAGGTCCCTTCCAACCCAAACCACTCTGGCTCTATGATTCTGTGATTCCGTGGAATGAGGTGAATTCAACCAGGAAAACTGGGAATAGTTCAGTTTTTCACTGGGAATTTGAAGAACAAAGGTAGGGATGGGGCAGTGAGATGGGGCTCGGTGTTACAGGGGGTGCAGAGATCTGATGGCCCCTGGGGGCAGCGTGGCAGAGCAGGGAAACAAAGAGATCCTTGTGTGTTAATGCAAAGCAGAGAAGAGCTCAAGCACCTGAGGAGCCCTTGAAGCTGAAATAGCATCAAGACATGGCCCCACTCAAGGCTCAGCACTGGAAAAAGGAGGATGAGTGAATCTAGACCAGCTCTGGCAGCTTTGTCCTGCCCACACATCAAACATGCCAGTGAGGGAGATGCTGTGGCCTCCTCCACCAGCTGAGTGCAACATTTCACTATGGAATACTGAATATTCACATCCCTGAGGGTTTTTAAAATTCAAATTAAGCTGTGTTCCTCCTTGTCCCCCTCTCAGTGGACAAGACAACAGCTGATCTCAGTCCCTTTCTGCCAACCTTTCCCACGTCACAAGAAGTTGCCATGCCAACCTTTCCTCCTGTTGCCAAGCAGAGGATGGAGGGGCAGCTCCTCTTCCAACCCAGCACCAGGCACAAGATCTCGAGAGGAGCCCTCTCCTCCCATAGAAGCCGGGCAGCAAACTCAGAGCTCCCATCCCAGTTTGCACAAGGTCTGTTTGTGACAAACCCTGTCCCCTGTCCCAGGGGAGTGAGACAGCCCAAGCCAGAGGCACCTGGTGGCTGTAGCTCAGCTCTTTGCTCTTGCATTTCCTGGCACAGCCATGGATGGGATGAGGTTATTGTGGCTTTTTCCACATGGGAAGTTGGCTCTGAATGGAAATGTTGACTCGGAGGAACTAGAGGAACTCTGTCCTTGAAATCATGTGCCAAACCTCTGGCAATGCTCATGGAAGGTTTGTCTTTGCTTGGGAGGAGCTGTGCTTGGATGGGGTGAATCAGGGGAAGGGATCAGAGATAGCAGGACTGGTCCAGGACATCAGGCTAAGCACCCATGAGGAAGCCCCAGGTGCTGGGGACAGAAGAAATGAATGTGCCTTTTAAACAGAACAAAGAGAAGATGGAGCAAGCTCAGAGATGAGGAAGAACTTTTTTGTCTCTTATGGCTTCCCCAGGAGTAGCTCATGCAGAGGAGAAACTGAAACAGACTCACAGAATGGTTTGGGTTGGGAGGGAGCCTAAAGCCCATCCAGTCCCACCCCCTGCCATGGGCAGGGCCACCTCCCACCAGCCCAGGCTGCTCAGAGCCCCGTCCCTTTGAGGGCTGTCTGGGCTGGTAAGGCCAGGGTTGATGTGTCCCTCGGTCCAGCTCACAGCTGCTGGCAGTGGGGATTGCAGCAGGAAATTGCCCAAATGATGCTCAGCTGATGTCAGCCCCAGCGGTGGGGCTGTGACTGTGTCAGCACTGGTGTCACCTTCCACCTGCAGCCTGTCCCACTCTGTCCCTGGTTCTCAACCTGGCCAAGCTCAGCCACCTCCTGCAGGGGATCCAGTCGATCTCTCAGCATCCTCTGGGAACTGATTGTCACCGGTGCCACAAGGTGACCAAAGGGAAGGAGAGCCCAAGGAGATGAAGGATTAACACTTGTGCATCCCCTGCACAGGGTGGGGAGCCCTGGCACAGGGTGCCCAGAGGAGCTGGGGCTGCCCCTGGATCCCTGGAGTGTCCCAGGCCAGGCTGGACGGGGTTTGGAGCCCCTGGGACAGTGGGAGGTGTCCCTGCCAGGGCAGGGGTGGCACTGGGTGGGCTTTGGGTCCCTTCCCACCCAAACCATGCCAGGTTTCTATGATAGATAAGAAATCTGCTTCTAAATGGATCTGGGAGGGGAACTGGGACAGAATGCCACTTGAAATCCATCTTTTTCCTGCCTTCCCTTTACAACCAGCATCAGCAGCAGCACAAGGCAATGAAGGCTCATGTCTGGGTACAGATGAGCCAGGATGTTACAGGATGTTTGGTCATTAGCTTGCAATGAGACCGTGTGTCAGGGGAGAGGCCGCTGCTCGAGGAGGGGATGATTTACAGCCCCGAGAAATAACGAACCTTGTAAGGAACAAAGCTGAGGAATAAAGCTCCGTGCTCCACCTGAATTGCTACCTACCCGTGTGTGTACTCAGAGCTCATATTTAGTGCTTCTGGTGGCACATTGACAGACGGCTTAGTGAAAACAAATGTTAATGTTAATTAAGCTGGAAAACTTCCCAGATTTTGAGAATGAGAGTGTTTGCTTGGATAATAATTCAGATAGCCTGTGCCCTGCTCAGCACTCCCACTGGGAAATGTGATCACTCAGAAACAGGGGATCAAAGAGCTGCAGGAGCTCATGAGAGATCAGATCTCGTTCCTGGGATGGAGGGGTGCTGCTCCTTGAACATCTTTCCCAGCACTTCAGGCACCCCAAGTTTCACTGGTACAAGTGATCAGACTTTCCTCCCTTTCCTTGTGAGAATTTGCTGTGCTGGCAGAGCCCACAGCGAGGAAATGCTTCCTGACATGCCTCCTAAATCCTCCTTTACTAAATTTCACTCCAGTGCTTCCAGATGATGATAATTAACCTCTCCTACTGCAGAGGACAGCAATAGTGGGAGCTCGGAGGTATGAGCGAGGTTGGGCATGGTTTCCTTTGCAGACGGTCAGATCTCACTGCTTAACCTAAATAATTGTGGTTCTGTTGGCTTCAGCTGGTCTTCACTGACTTGCACCAGCTGATGATCTGGCTCAGTGATTTTAAATTCCCTTCTGTATCTTTTTAATTCCAGCCATGGGCACCGGTGCCAGCCCAAGCCTTGTGAATTCCAGAGAAGGGCTGTGGGCTAAAGGGATGCTCCAGCTATTATTCCTGGGATAGAAACATCTATTTATTTATTTATTAATTGATTGATTGCTGAAAGGACCTGGGGGCTAAACATGGTCATTAGGCAATGAGGAGACGCACAGATAGAAACCCCTGGAGCAGGTCAGTCTGTGCAGGAGAGCGATGCCTCAATGTGCTCCTGTTTTGTGCCTCGCTGAGGTTCCCCTCCCGGGGGTGCAGCGAGTCCCAGACCCGGCTGGCAGCTCTGCTCCCCCTCCCCGCGGGATTCAGGGGCTGCTGCTCCTGCAGAGCCCGAAGGGGCAGAGCCCGGTGCTCCAGGGCCCAGGGCCGGTCTGTGCGGGGCAGGCAGGGCTCCCAGGGCTCTGCTGGGCTGCAGGGAGGCACTCAGTGCCCTTCTCACTGCCGCTTGGACATCTCCAAACTCTGCTGTGTGGGCAGGCAGGGCTGCCCGCGCTCTNGGGAGGCACTCAGTGCCCTTCTCGCTGCCCTTGTTTGGACATTTCCAAACTCTGCTGTGTGGGCAGGCAGGGCTCCCAGGGCTCTGCTGGGCTGCAGGGAGGCACTCAGTGCCCTTCTCACTGCCGCTTGTTTGGACATCTCCAAACTCTGCTGTGTGGGCCCCAAGGGTTTCCCGCCGCGTTCCCCTTGGTGACCTCCCCGTCCCCTCCCTGGCGCGGTGAGGAGACGCCGCGCTCCCAGCACAGGGACGTGTCCTGGGACAGCTTCCATCTGGGTGTCCTTCCAGCAAAGCCATTCCACCCAGTGAAAATGCTCTGGGCCCCCTCCTCAGCCCCAGCAGCGCCGAGGGCCTCGCTGGCTGAGGTGTGCCAGAGGTTTTTGTGCAACGTGAGGTTGTTTTATAGCAGTGAGTGAGAGACTGACTTGGGTTTGAGGGGACCTTAAAGAGCATCTCATTCCAACTCCCTGCCCTGGCAGGGACACCTCCCACTGTCCCAGGGGCTCCCAGCCCCATCCAGCCTGGCCTTGGGCACTGCCAGGGATCCAGGGGCAGCCACAGCTCCTCTGGGCACCTGTGCCAGGGCCTGCCCACCCTCCCAGGGAAGACTTTCCTCCTGATATCCCATCTAAACCTCTGTCACGTTGAAGCCAGACCCCCTTGTCCTGTCACTCCATGTCCTTGTCCAAAGCGTCTCTCAGCCTTTCCTACAGTTCCTCTTCAGCTACTGAAAGGCTGCAATAAAGTCACCCCAAAAGCTTCTCTTCTCCAGGCTGAGCAATGCCAGTTCTCCTCGCTGAGATGTCCCCTGCTCTGTGCAAGCTATTGGATGTGACAGCCAGAGGTCAGAGGGGGTGCTTGGGAGAGGAGCAGCAACCAAACCCTGACACCTCAAAAGCCCTGGAACAGCCAAGCCTTGGAGCTTTGTGCTGGGGATGAAACAACTTCAGGGCTACGAGACACTGCTGACCATTTCATTTGACCTCTGCTTTGTTGCTGAATTTCGCTGGTTAGCAGCAGATTGAGAGGCTGAAATCAGAAGTGACTCTTTGAGGAAGAAACGCAGTCCTGATTTGAAAGCCTTTGGCAGCAGAGATGCAGCACTTCCCATGGCACTGCCTTAGGGCCATCACTCTGGTAAAATTATTTCTGTTTGAATATGTCAGGATTCCACTTCCAGTCATAAATATTCCTTTCTCCACAAGATTAAAGACTACTTGGCTAACCACAATTTTCTCCCTATGAAAGTACTTACACACCTTAATCAAATTAGTCACCTCTCCATCTTCTTTTTTTTTTCTTTTTTTTGATAAACTAAGCAGATTGGACTGTGGAAAGTCCCAGTGCAAGGCACTTTCTCCAACTCTCCAGTAGTTTTTCTTCTATTTTTTTTTTTTACTCTCTTCTCATCCTTCCACAAACTCTTTTAAAAACTGACAGCATCCAACCGGCTGGTTTACTCATCTCATCTCACTGGTGTCTCTCACAGAAGCAGAAAATGTTTCTGCTTTCCTAATTTCGACTCCCTTTTCATTTTCTCCAGGATCTCTGTTGTCTCTGCTGCAGCACCACAGTGGAATTTCTGGTGATCTGCTTGTTTTCCAAGACCCCTTAACCCTATTCCCTGACACAGTCTGCATTCCTTAAACCTCTGTGGGTAACCTTGAAATTGCCTGTTTAAAACCCTTCCTATCCCTGCCATGGCCTGTGATATCTTTGCTTGGAGTAAAATCTCGTGCTAAGCCATGCAGGGTTTCCTGCATTCCTGTGCAGGTTCCCCCTCAGCCAACATTTTAATGCATTAAAATAACCTATTAATTTTTAAACAAACACATTCCTAGTATATTTTTAATATCTTCCTTGGTAATTATTCCTAATTATATTCATGAAATACAAATAATTATTTCATTTAATTTTAAAAATGGGGGAGGAGGGTGAGAGCACTTTGAGAGATGGAGAACAGGTTATTACTTTCTTCTCCTCAACCTGCAGTGAGCCAAATGTCATTGTGAGCTCCCTCGTGGTCCTGACATGCTCTGCAGTTCTTTATTCCTGGGACTTTCCTTAATGTCTTTAGTTTGCCGAGCCAACTATCTGAATTTCACAGCTTCTCGTTTTTGCTAATTGCCATCTTCTAGTGCTGTTCTTCCTCTATTGTCTTTATATTTGTAATTGTTGCCTTCATTTTACCACGGGGCCAAAATGGGATTTTAGGTCAGGCTGTCCTTTTACTCGATCTGCACATAGTGGTTTCACATGGAAATGTGATTTGTATCAATGCTCTGTTGTGCTGGAAATTGTACAAAGACAGAATGACAAATCAGTCCTTGCAACAGTGCAAGAGCTAATTATAAAGCAGGAGAGAACAGTGGCCACGGGCAGATGGGGCTGCACAAGAAAACACTCAATTATCCCCAATTGCACGAAAAATCTCTCATCCAGCCAAATTCCAGCACCGTGGTGTCTCTGTGACCACTCACTCCTGGAGGGACAGCAGCACTGGGATGCCCCTGTCTCTCTCCACCCTTCACTCTCTCACTGTGAAGAGCTCACAGTCAAAGGAAGAGGGTTATTTCATTTCCATAGATTACTTTTTGGGAAGCAAATAGGAATTATCATGTTCCAAGAAGCTCCCTGTCTTTCTCTGTAAGAAAAAGACCTTCCAAGAGTGGAACTAATCCAAGAGAAAAATAACTTGGGACAATTTTGCTGTCACATCGCTATTGCCAAGGAAACCAGGTTGATCCAGCCACCACAGAAAGAGAAGAGAATAAAACAAAAAGGGCACAAAAACAGAATAATTTGAAGTTTCCAGCTGGTGGCACTATGGCAAATACAAATGGTCCAGGGCTGGTCCAGAAAATTGCACTTCTTACAAGGGCCTGGAGTGACAGGACAATAGGGAATGGCTTCCCACTGCCAGAGGACAGGGATGGATGGGATATTGGGAAGGAATTCCTGGCTGGGAGGGTGGGCAGGCCCTGGCACAGGGTGCCCAGAGAAGCTAGGGGTGCCCCTGGATCCCTGGCAGTGCCCAAGGCCAGGCTGGATGGGGCTGGGAGCTCCTGGGGCAGTGGGAGGTGTCCCTGCCATGGCAGGGGGGGACAAGACGATTTTTAAGATCCCTTCCAGCCAAAACCATTCAATAACTCTGCTAATCTGCTCAGAGGGGTTGAGGTTTCTTCTGGCTTCGTGAGGAAGCTCCAGGAAACTGAGAGATCCTCCTGATTTCCTCCCAGGACTGTCCCAGAGTCCCTTCTGGAGCAATGCACTGCCTTGACAGAGCCTCGTGCACCCTCAGCCACTGGAGGCAACTACAGGGATTCCTGCAAGGTAGAAAATTGATTGATGGATCAATTCATTGATCCAAGAGTGATTGACAGCCTGTGTTACGCTGGGTGCACACCAGAGACAAAAACCTTCAGTCACCAGCCTAAACAGCAATTGGAGAAAAATTAAGGTTCATTTGTGAACATTTTCTTTTTGCTGTTTCTGTCTCAGGACATGAGAGGCGTCGCACAAATAAACACGCACACGGTACATCCAGCGTGACTGTCAAAAAGCCAGATTAAGAACAAGGAAAATGGGCACACAGTGTTCAGTCATAAAACCACTGGAAGAGATGCTCAACAATGAAGTGGAATTAAATGAAATTCTAGCCACTCAGAATGCATTATCCCTGCAGCATGTCCATGAAATCGCTCGCTGAATTGCAGAGTAATTTGCTCTTAGCCTATGAAGCTTTTCAGGGTTCTTTTCCCCCTTTTATCCCTCCCTTCCCCAATTCTGGTTTTTTTTTTTCTTGTTAGCAACCATTTGGGAACTCGTTCCTCCCTCATTTTCCTCCCAAAGGAAATACTCTGCAAGGGAACAATAGTGATGTGTCATGATGACGTTCCGGGTCACTCACTCAGGCAGTAATGTGCTCGCTTCCCAATTGCTCTGCCCGTGTGCACTAAGCTGCTGCTGGAAGGGCTTTCATGTCCTTTAACTCTTTGCTGGATTACCGGCCCATCCTCCAGCAACCACGACTTTGCCTTTGTGGGGGAGCAAACTGCACAGGCTGACCTGGCACCGGTCCACAGAAAGTGCTTTTCTTCACATCATCAGCAGCTCTGATGAGGATAAAGGGACAATAAAGATGTAGAGAGCCCTTTGCTGGTGCAGAAGTTAAAAATTGCTTGACCCAAACAGTGATGGACAAATTCCTTGCCCTAAAGAGCTCCTGTGCTGTAAATGGCCGTGGTGATGAGCTTCATCAGCAGCTGCACAAAGTGTACAGCTGATTGTGTTTGATGAGACTGCTGGGAGGGGCTGCAAAGAATTTTATCACGGATGTTTTTCCTACCCCTGCAAGTGTCCAAGGCCAGGCTGGACAGGGCTCGGAGCCACCCGGGACAGTGGGAGGGGTCCCTGCCCATGGCAGGGGTGGGATGAGATGGGATTTAAGGTCCCTTCCCCCCAAACCATTCCCTGATTCTGTGATTCCATGTGGATGCTGATGGAGCTCATCGGGCTGTGACAGGCAAGTCGGGGTCCCTGTTCTGCGTTTGGGGTCTGACTGTGGAGGTCAGGTCCGTGTCCACAACCCACACAGGAGCAGCAGCCACCTGTTCTGGACCTGGTTTGCTGGAGACCTTTAGCTTAGGCAGCTCTGCTGCCTCCCTTCCTCTCTCTGTCTGTCTGCACAGCTTTTCTTTGACAGCAGCTTTTGATAATTTGATAAGTTCAACCAAAGGGAGCATCTTCAATATATTAAACCGTGAATGCATTAAACTCATTTGGACTTAATGAAAACACACAGCTGGGCAGCAGAAAGCCTTTTTTATTATGGAAGCTCATAGGATCATCCCTGTCCAGGAGGAAAGGCTGAGGGAGCTGGGGCTGCTCAGCTCCAGAGGAGCCCTGGGTGAGAGGGGCCCTGAGCCCTGGGTGTCCCTGTGAGCAGGGAGGGCTCAGAGCAGGACCCTGGGTGTCCCTGGGTGTCCCTGTGAGCAGGGAGGGCTCAGAGCAGGACCCTGGGTGTCCCTGTGAGCAGGGAGGGCTCAGCCCTGGGTGTCCCTGGGTGTCCCTGTGAGCAGGGAGGGCTCAGAGCAGGACCCAGCAATGGCCCCAGAGGAACGGGCAGGGACTGATGCCCAGGGAGCTCCCCCTGCACAGGAGGCAGAACTTCTGCTCTGGGCACTGCCCCAGCCTGAGCAGAGAGCAGAGAGGGGCTGGAGGCTCCTCATGGGGATGCCCAGGGAGCTCCCCCTGCACAGGAGGCAGAACTGCCCTGGGCACTGCCCCAGCCCTGCCCAGATTGTCCAGAGAGGCTGTGCAGGCTCCTCCCTGGGATATTCCAGAGCCCTCTGGACACCCCTGTGCCCTGTGCTCTGGGATGGCCCTGCTGGGCAGGGAGGTGGCACCAGTGACCTCTGTGGTCCCTTTGAGCCTGAGCCACTCTGGGATTCTGTGACTCTGATCTGCAAAACCCCGTCAGACACCACAGAGTCTACTCAAGCTCCCCGAGTTCCCCCATTTCCGTAACTATTTATTAACATAATTAAGAGCCCTGAGGCACAGACTCATCCCTGGCTCACATTTCCTGCTGCCATTCCTACCCCTGGAGAAGAGGTTTGAAGAGCCATTGGGGTTGAATGGTGGAGATGCTGCCTTGGGGGTGACACAAAGGAGCCTCGAGCTCTGCGAGTTCTGTTTTGGGGCTTTTGTATTTAAAAAGAGGAGACAATCTGTTCATTTCACAGATGCTCAACAGCTCTTCAAAAATAATACAGGTGTGCACAGAAATAAATCTGCTTTGTTTACTATGTAATTAAGTCAGGAAAAAAAAGAAAAAGGCATTGGAAAGTTTTCTGTCTTTTTTCTTTTTTCTTTTGGAAATAGCTTTTCAATCCTATCAAAGGGAATTCAAGATGCTCAGCAATGCCGACAACAAAACCAGAGTGTGATCAAAAATGCAGCAAACAAACCAGCAGAGCCTCTAACTTGGGGGGGAGACATGAAAGTAATTTGTTTTATTACTATATTTTTAATCCTAAATTTCTTGTGCTACTTGTGTCTTTAGTCCTGCAAAGACTCAGAAATGCATTTCAGTGGCAGCACCATGAACACCTTCACGTCACGGACTTCAATCTGCTCTCTCATGCTGAGAAGTCAATAACTGGATCTGGACACCAAAAATTAAGTTAAGAAATAAATTGTCTGGATGCTATTCATCTTCTGTATCACAAGGTTTTCATCTTCCTTGGTGTCCTTGTGTCTCATTTCAATGACATTTATGCTACTGTATCGCTCCACACATCTACGTTGTCAATCCAACTAAATTCGCTGGTGTCTGCTCATGAAAACCTACACAGACACCAGGGATTGATCCAGCAGCAGTCAATAACAACGTGTGCATCTGCAAAGCACCACCAGATAATCCAGAAACGGGGATTTTACTCATTGCTGAGGAACTGCCACGGCTGCCTGGGATGGTCCCTCCAGGCAGGGACACGGGACCTGCAAGAGCCGGGTGGGACTCGGTGCTGAAGTAACAAATTGGGGCTGATCCCCTCTGGGGACAGCAGGAAAGGGGAGATTCTGACTTTGGACAGGGGCCTGGAGGGACAGGACACAGGGAATGGCTTCCCACTGGCAGAGGGCAGGGCTGGATGGGAATTCATCCCTCCTCAGTTCTCTCTTTCCTAGTCTGAATCACGGAACCACAGCACGGTTTGGGTTGGAAAGGACCTCAAAGTTCAGCTCATTCCATCCTCTGCCATGGCAGGGACCCCTCCCACTGTCCCAGGGGCTCCCAGCCCCTCCAGCCTGGCCTTGGGCACTGCCAGGGATCCAGGGGCAGCCACAGCTTCTCTGGGCACCCTGTGCCAGGGCCTGCCCACCCTCCCAGGGAACAATTCCTGCCCAATATCCCATCCAGCCCTGCCCTCTGGCACTGGGAGCCATTCCCTGTGTCCTGTCCCTCCCTGCCTTGTCCCCAGTCCCTCTCCAGCTCTCCTGGAGCCCCTTCAGGCCCTGCCAGGGGCTCTGAGCTCTCCCTGGAGCCTTCTCTGCTCCAGCTGAGCCCCCCCAGCTCTCCCAGGCTGGCTCCAGAGCAGAGGGGCTCCAGCCCTGGGGCAGCTCCGGGGCTCCTCTGGGCTCTCTCCAGCAGCTCCAGGTGCTCCTGCTGTGTCCCCAGGGCTGGGGCAGCTCTGCAGGGGGGTCTCACCTGAGCACAGGGGCACAGGGGCAGAATTCCCCCCTTTCCTGCTGCCCCTGCTGGGATCAGCCCAGGGCAGGGGGGTTCAGGGCTGGGGCAGGTCCAGGTCTCACTCACCACCTCCTCCTCTCTGACCCAACTAAATGAAGAGCTGAACATCAAACGCTGCTGACACCCCAGTTGTTCTGCTCCTAGAAACACAAACAGGTAACCTGGGCATTTCTGACCCACAGCCAGGTGCCCTGTCCTCTCCTGGAGCCCCAAACCACGAGGCTGTGACAAGGCAGAGCCTTCTCTCCCTGTGTGCGCTCCCAGCAGTCCCAGGCTGTGCTGCAGCTCAGCTCCTCCTGCCCTCCCTCTGCAAAGTCCCTTTCCCCTCAGCAGGAAGATTTAAGGAAGAAGTAAGGGTGGTAGGTCATTATGACGTTTTAGTGTGTGTTTTATAGGGCATCATGACTCACTGATTCAGGGAAGAGCTTTGCAGCTTGCTACGAAATTGCCTGTTTCAATCAATCCTGCTGGTGGCTTCTCTGGGAGTTTTATGAGGTGTAACGTATATGTGTGTGTGAGTGCATTTATATATGTATATATAGGGGGAACAGTGTTTATTTTTGATTCTGGGAGAGCCACTTAAAAGAAAGAATGGAAATTCTGAACTGAGAAACGTGAGGGCTCAGCGTGCTGAGGGCAGCACGGGACTCTGCCAGGTCAGGAGAGAGGAGCTGACAGGAACAGCCCTGGCAGGGACTCCCTGAGCTCAGCTGCTCACAGAGTTAGCAGGGTCCTTGTCTTTGTCTCTGTGAGCTGGATGCAGTCCCCAGCTCCTCTGGATCCCAAACTCTCAGGCCAGTGATTTCTAAACTTGGTGACTCTTCATGCCAGGGATGAATGGGGCATAAATCAACCTTCTGCTGCTCTTTTCTCTGCATTGTTTTCCTTCTGGCTACTGCACAGGGAGGCCTGAGGTCCCCGAGGATGCAGAGAGCCTGGGCAGTGCTGTGTGAGGAGCTGGACCAGCCCAGGGCAGATGCAGGTACACAGCCCATGGGTCTCAGCAAAAAACCAAAACCCCCACACTTCCACCTCCACCTTTTCCTGAAGGGAAGACAGAAATCCTGGAGGCACTAAACATGTCTGCAGACTGGACTTGCAGCACATCCTGAGCAGTGATCAAAGGCGCTTGGAGGGAACTGAGGCACTGAAGAAGGGGAGAGAAAAGGGCAAGGAAAGTTATTTACTTCCATGGTGATCTTTGTACAGGTTCGGTTTGGGGTGTGAACAGGGACCCTGAACTCTTTGAACGAGCTCCCAGGAGGTGTAGAGGAAGTTTCTGGTCCCCTCTGGAGAGCTCTATTGTGCCTTTGGGTTTGGGATTGCCCCAGGAACCCACTCCTCCTCTGGGGGATGGCACAGACATCTCCACTGGCAGGGAGAACCTGAACGCGGGGAGCAGCAATTTGTTCTTGGCTGCTTTGGGGGGAACAGGAGGCTTTTTGGCTCATCCAAAGGATTAATTCAGACACATCAAAGGGAAAGGAAATGCAGGTGCAGCTGAAGGGAGAAACTGAGGCAAAGCTGCTTCCTCAGGAGAGGCCGTGGAGATGATCAGGGCACTGGAGCAGCTCTGCTCTGGGGAGAGGCTGAGGGAGCTGGGACTGCTGGGCCTGGAGAGGCTCCTGGGGCTCCTGTTGATGCCCACAAAACCCTGCAGGGAGGGACAAAGAGGATGGAGCCAGGCTTGTTTCCCTGGTGCCCAGTGGCAGCACCAAATGGTGCTTAAGCCAGCTACCTTTCTGCACAAAGGTTGTAGAAGTTGAAGGTCTTTGAGACAGAAAAATTGTCTGAAATTTGTCAGAGGGTTCAAAAGTTATGAAAGGGGACTAAGACAGACAAGCAGATATTTCAGTTACAGTAAGGGCTGATTTCCTTAGGAATCCAGCCTGGAAAAATAAACACACCCTTCACCAAAAATTTATATAGACAGACCCCTCAGCTCCGAGTCTGAACTGTGAAATGCAGGATTCTCACTGGAGAGGAATCCTCCCACCCATATTGGCTCACCCTGAGACCCTGGCAGGAAGCTTTGATCCCTTCCAAGGTTTGTATTGTCCCAGAGCCAAGATGAGACCTCACACCACACAGGGTTCCTGTCCACAGCTTTTTGTCCTTCCTGGGGTTTCAAACAAACTGCCAAAACCAACAAGGCCCGTCTGACTTGCCAGGTGCAGCTGTAAATCTGGTACCTGGGGCTCGGGGCTCTGGGCAGCCCCAGGGCTGTCACTGCCACGGGACTCCAGTGCCTCTGTCCCTCGGGCTCCACACCAGACCTCAACCAGAGCTGGTCTCTGTGCCCCAGGAAATAAAACCTCCTGCACCCGGGAAATAAACAGGACAATAAACAGCACCCCCAAAGCAAATGGGCTCGATTTTCCCTTTTTACCCTATTTCCACTCTCCTGTGCTGCTCCTGCACTGACTTGTAGAGCAAAACTCTGCCCTGGGAGGGTCCCGGTGTAGTGAGGAACAACTGGTTTAAAATCATCCCTAGGGGAGCAGGCACAGGGGGCTGAAGGGATGCTGAGGTGTGCAGGGCAAGGGCAGAACCCAGAGGGTGCCACCCTGGGGCTGAGGCTGCCAGGGACCCCCAACCCTGCCGGGTTTGTGCTCAGACAGCTCCGGCCTCTCGTCCCCCTCCAGCTCCTGCTCGGGGCATCTGGGCTGGGGACAGGTCCTGAGAACACTGGGGGGACAGGAACAGGAACAGCCTGGCTGGGGACAGGTCCTGAGCACCCTGGGGGGACAAGGACAGGAACAGCCTGGCTGGGGACAGGTCCTGAGCACCCTGGGGGGACAGGAACAGGAACAGCCTGGCTGGGGACAGGTCCTGAGCACCCTGGGGGGACAGGAACAGGAACAGCCTGGCTGGGGACAGGTCCTGAGCAC
>VZRZ01005354.1:65132-75817 GCA_013398175.1 Climacteris rufus
CTGGGGAACAGGAACGGGCACCCTGGGGACAGGTCCTGAGCACCCTGGGGGGACAGGAACAGGAACAGCCTGGCTGGGGACAGGTCCTGAGCACCCTGGGGACAGGTCCTGAGCACCCTGGGGGGACAAGGACAGGAACAGCCTGGCTGGGGACAGGTCCTGAGCACACTGGGGAGGACAAGAACAGCCTGGCCTCGCTGAGGTGATTGTTTTATGGTTGAGACCCAGCTGTTGGAGCCCTGATCCTTGTTTTCTCGGCTGTCACACAGAGCTCACACCGCATTCTCCCTTATATTTTCTATTTTCAAGTGCCAGGAGAAGCAGGGATTTCATTACTCCCCTCCCACAGAGGCCAAGGGCTCAGCACAGGTAGAAGTGGCACCTTAATTTCCCTCCCTGAGCAGGTTGATGCCTGCTGTATCCAAAGGCTGGCATTTGGCTGAGAGCAGTGCAAAACTCCAGTGAGATGATGAGCACAATGAGTGGACAATCACAATTCTTTCTCTGATAATATTTGAAACTGAGAAATTATAACATCCTATTTCAGTGGAACTGGGGGCTGGGACTTACTTAAAAATAGAAAGAAAAAAAAAAAGTTCGCCTTTCCAGGAAGAGCACTTAACTATATGCAAGCAAAGTGGATAAAAGCAGCTCAGTAACAACCCCAATTGCACCGAGATTGTCTCCTGCATTCCTGCACATCTTTGCCTTTTGACATTTAACTTTAATTTATGGCAATTTAGCTTGCTCTTAGAGCCTACACTGTACGTTTGGGAAAGCAAAGTGATCTGTTAAATGTTTGTCTGAAATTTAAATCAGGCACAAAGCACCTTTGTCTTTTCCTCAGAAAAAAGAGCATCCCCACCCCCCCGTCTGAACATGCTGATTTTGGCATAAAGAGGCAAATTATTCTTCTGTTAAAAATTCATTAACAGCTAAGAGGATAACTACAAATTAATTTGGACCATTGGTCAAGAGTTATGAAATTAGATGTCCGTAGTGAGACTCAAATAGAATCACAGAATCCCAGGATGGGTTGGGTCGGAAGGGACCCAAAGCCCATCCAGGGCCACCCCTGCCCTGGCAGGGACACCTCCCACTGTCCCAGATGGATCCAAGCCCATCCAGCCTGGCCTTGGGCACTGCCAGGGATCCAGGGGCAGCCACAGCTTCTCTGGGCACCCTGTGCCAGGGCCTCCCCACCCTCCAGCCAGGAATTCCCTCTGAACAGCTCATCCAAACCCACTCCCTTCCAGCCTGGATCCATTCCCTCCTGTCCTGGCACTCCAGCTCCTGATGAACACGGCTCCCTGTGTCTTCTCCTGCTCCTCATGCCTGGGATCACAGGGGGATCTGCTGCCCATATCTGGGATCACAGGGGGATCTGCTGCCCTGTGCCTGGGATCACAGGGGGATCTGCTGCCCTGTGCCTGGGATCACAGGGGGATCTGCTGCCCTGTGCCTGGGATCACAGGGGGATCTGCTGCCCTGTGCCTGGGATCACAGGGGGATCTGCTGCCCTGTGCCTGGGATCACAGGGGGATCTGCTGCCCTGTGCCTGGGATCACAGGGGGATCTGCTGCCCTGTGCCTGGGATCACAGGGGGATCTGCTGCCCTGTGCCTGGGATCACAGGGGGATCTGCTGCCCTGTGCCTGGGATCACAGGGGGATCTGCTGCCCTGTGCCTGGGATCACAGGGGGATCTGCTGCCCTGTGCCTGGGATCACAGGGGGATCTGCTGCCCTGTGCCTGGGATCACAGGGGGATCTGCTGCCCTGTGCCTGGGATCACAGGGGGATCTGCTGCCCTGTGCCTGGGATCACAGGGGGATCTGCTGCCCTGTGCCTGGGATCACAGGGGGATCTGCTGCCCTGTGCCTGGGATCACAGGGGGATCTGCTGCCCTGTGCCTGGGATCACAGGGGGATCTGCTGCCCATATCTGGGATCACAGGGGGATCTGCTGCCCATATCTGGGATCACAGGGGGATCTGCTGCCCTGTGCCTGGGATCACAGGGGGATCTGCTGCCCATATCTGGGATCACAGGGGGATCTGCTGCCCTGTGCTTGGCACCACTGGCCGCCCTCAAGGACCTGAGAGGTTCTTTGGGGGTGCAAAGGCTCAGGGCTGGAGTGGGAGGAACCTGGAGGTGGGAAGGGGCCCTCCTATCCAAAATATTTGCTGGAGAGGACCCTGCCCTGAGCTCGACCCCAGAATGGCCCCACAGCTCAGCTCCCTGACCTGGCCCCAGCTAAAGGTGGGACAGGAACAGTGGTGGGTCAGGAACAGTGGTGGGACAGGAGCAGTGCTGGGACAGGAGCAGTGGTGGGACAAGAACAGTGGTGGGACAGGAGCAGTGGTGGGACAGAACAGTGCTGGGACAGAACAGTGGTGGGACAGAACAGTGCTGGGACAGGAGCAGTGGTGGGACAGGAGCAGTGGTGGGACAGAACAGTGGTGGGAAAGGAGCAGTGGTGGGAAAGGAGCAGTGGTGGGACAGGAACAGTGGTGGGACACAGTGTTTGCTCCAGAAGCCATGGAAATGTCACTCCTGAAAGCCAAGTGAGTTCTCCAGTCTGTGAAGATCAAACAATTGCTCATTTTCTGCTCTGTTGAGGAGCCACATCCGCTCACAGAGAGCCCAGGAGCTCTGCAGTGGGGTAGAGGGAATATCTGTGGGGAGAAGAAACAAGGCAACGCTGTTCTGGCAGCAGGGAAGGGTTTGGTGGGTGTGACTGCTCAGAGTTACAGCTTTCTACAGGTGTAGAAATTAAAGATTTTTAGCTACTGAGATTTTTCCGTGCTGTTCGTGAGCATTAATTCACCCTCTGATGTTCATTTCAACAAAACCAAAGCAGTGATAAATGTCTGGGAAGGAATTAATTCCAACTTTTTTCTTTTCTCTCTTTCTGCTCCTGAATTCTCTGCCAGTGACCTGCGATTTTCCCAGGGTTGCTGATTATTCAGAATTATTCACTGATGACCTTGGGAGCATTCTTGGCCTTTCTGTTCCTTGGAGGAGGCTGTGAGCAGGATGACATGGGACAGCAGGGACAGATCTCAGGTTGGGACTGTGGCCTGCAGGAGAGGTGAGTGGGACCATCCACCTCCAGCTGATTTCACGCACATCACTTCGTGCCTCTGGGCTGCCAACTGCTCATCTGAGCTGAGCCTTGCTCATGGCTGGGGCTGTGCTGGTGGTAACAGGGAAATTGTTTGTGCCTGCAGGAGCTGCTGAGCTCCTGTCACTGCAGGACAGGGCTGGGAAGGTCCTGAGCCCGTAATGCAGAGAGGGGACATGGTAATGTTCTGCTTCTGGTCAGATGAGAAACTAAAAATTGGGTTTCTGGGGCAATTTGGAGGTCAGAATCCAAGTTCCCAGCATGTGTGCACTGACTGAACGTGAGCTGCTGCTCTTGGTGTGGGAGCAGGGCCTGAGATGCCACAGCCACTCACACACAGAGCCTCCTGCAGCACCATCACTCAAATCCAAACTCCAGCCTGAGATGCCACAGCCACTCACACACAGAGCCTCCTGCAGCACCATCAGCCAAATCCAAACTCCAACCTGAGATGCCACAGCCACTCACACACAGAGCCTCCTGCAGCACCATCAGCCAAATCCAAACTCCACCCTGGACCAGTGGGTGCTGGCTGGGGCAGCCACTTTCTGTAGCTCCATATTCTGTGGCCAGGCCTGCTCACAGAAAATGCACACTGACACTTTTGAAGAGCTTTGTTCCAGCAACTGCTGATGGCAAAGGCCTTCCCAGCTCTTCCTGCAGCACCTCTTAGAGTGGTGCAAAAATCCATCCAATCCAACCCCCAGTGACTCTCCTTTGGAGCAAATGTGACAACAGGGTGAGAATTTGTCCTGCAGGCCCCCTGTTTTTCCACCACTGGCCTTGTGTTTGTTGTGATGTGCCAGTCAGCACAGCCATGGGATGGTTTGGGTTGGAAGGGCCATCAAAGCCCATCCAGTGCCAGGGCAGGGACACCTCCCACTGTCCCAGGAGCTCCCAGCCCCCTCCAGCCTGGCCTTGGGCACTGCCAGGGATCCAGGGGCAGCCACAGCTTCTCTGGGAATTCCATCCCAGGGCCTCCCCACCCTCACAATCCTGGCTTTGCAAAGGCTTCAATGAACTGGAAACGGTGGCATTGGCCAGGACATTTGTCATGAACACGTGGCTTCACCTCCTGTGTGTGTCACTGCTCTGTTTGCTTATTGCCACGGCATCCACTTGGTTGCCTCAGAGGCCATAATGTGGATATTAAGGACAGCAGAGAGTCTCCTCTTCTGCATAATATTCCTCTTCCCCAGTAATTCCTGCTGGGAGAATTATTCTTCCATAGCACAGACATGACAGTACTGAGCCCATAAAGACAGAGCTGAACTGCAGCATATCTTTTAGAATAAGTCCTATCTCCCTTGAAAGCCACAGTGATAAGGTATTTACCACTGATTCTGCAAAGCTCTTGCAGTCTTACATCTCTGCAGCTAAAAAACCCCAATCACTTTTCATTTCCATTGTGAGGCTTTATAACTTCAGTGTCCAAACATGTTAGATCAGCATGTGAGAATAAAATCCAGTGTGAGGTACAGTCCCCCAGCACCAGAGTAAAGGAAGTTCTGCTGGCTCAGGCCTTTGTTCCACATTCACTATTTGAGCACAAGTGTGTGCAAAGCAACAGGAGCTGTTGTCATCACTGACAGAATTGCACCACACGACCTTGATGTTCCTCTGCCCCATCCCTTGTGCCACATGGGACACACAGCCAACCTTCCTTTTCATTTCTTGAGTGGGTTCTTTTCATGAAATATCTGTTTTTCTGACATGTTCTGGTTTGGCTCCAGAGCATTAACTTTGAACTCTGTCCCTCCACGTTGCCCAGAGAAGCTGTGGCTGCCCCTGGATCCCTGGCAGTGTCCCAGGCCAGGCTGGAGGGGCTGGGAGCAGTGGGAGGTGTCCCTGCCCAGGCCAGGGGTGGCACTGGATGATCTTTAATGCCCCTCCCAACCCAAACCTTTCCATGATTTCATGATTCTATGAAATCCATTCCTGCCCAGTTGAGTTTCCTCCCCTTTTACTCCTGAAATGTTGCTGCAATAAACGGTCAGGGAGATGCTGGGGAGGTGCTGAGGAGGGGCAGGGAAGGGTGTGGAAGTGTGACCCCAGCAGCCCCAGCCCCTGCCAGTGCCTCCCTCGCTTCCCACCAGGGACTGGGGAGGGACTGGGAAGGGAAGAGCTGGAGAATTCGTGGGTTGAGGCAAAGACACTTGAGTAGGGAAAGCAAAACCCACAAACACAAGCAAAGCCAAACAGTGCAGGAAGTCAGCCCTTCCCACGGGAAGGTGTTCAGCAGCTCCAGGCCAGCAGGGCCCTGGTGACTTGGGAAGGCAAAGCCACACTCCAAACCTCCCTCCCTTGCTCCTTCTCCCCCTGTTCTGTCCTAGCCCTGGTGCCATCAGCTCTGGAGCATCCCTGGGGACATTGGGGTCACTGTCCCCCCACCAGCCCAGCCCCAGCCCCTCCCCAGCTGCACAAGGGGCAGGAGAGGCCTTGGCTCTGTGCAGGCTCAGCAGGAACATCCCCTGCCTGTGCTCTGAGCCCTGTTCTGCACAACTCCAAACACCCTCTGGAAAATCAACCCTGCCCCTGCCCAAAGCAGCACACAGGGCCTTCCACCCATTGATCAGCTGTGCTCTGAATTCCCACCCTTCCTTCCCAAAAATGTATTGCCATGGCAGCAGCAAAGGGGCTCTGGTTGGACACATCAGCAGGTGCAGGCACCAGGAACAGGCAGGAGCATCCTCAGTCCGTGTGCTGAGAAGGGGAGGCACAGGATGCTTTGTGCCTCTGGCCTGGACTGGCTTACCCCAATCAAGTCTTACAAAAAAGAGTCAAAAATATTTTAACTCTACAAGGTCCAAGAACCTGGCCACCCACACATGCCAACAAGGTAAGAAATAGTAAAATCCATTTAATTTTCAAGCCTCCCTTAGATTGTTGGATTGTCCCAGTGTGGATATGAGTTACTGGTGCCTGAGGAAAACTACATGACACCTCATCTAACAAATTAAATGTTTCCATGCAATTAAAATGAAGCACTCAGCCTTAGTGTAATAAACTGGAGGCTATTAGTATTCCTAGTGCTGCTGCCTTCATTGTGCTTTACAGTGCCATAAATACAGGCTCAGCATGATGGCTCAGCAGGCACTGGGCATGGAGAAAAATATCTTGTAATATTTGTTATTAAAACATTAAAAAGTCCTTTACTTGAGCACACACATTTTTAAAACGTCTCTGACTTGGAGCCTCTGCTTTAATCTCTCAGTGTGCCCCGTGGCATTCCATCATCTATCCCTGCTGGAGTGACAGGGAGAGTGCTGGGAAGCGCTGCTGCCCCTCAGCTGCTCTGGAAAACACCTCAGGAACCCAGCACTGGGGCCAGGAGCACATCCAAGGTGGGCATTGGCCCTTTCTCCCAGGCAACAGGCAACAGGACAAAGGGAAATGGCCTCAGGTTGCACCAAGGGAGGTTCAGGATGCACAATGGGAAAAATTCCTTTGTGCACTGGGACAGGTTCCCAGGGCAGTGGGGAGCCACCATCCCTGAAGTGTCTGAAAAATGAGGGGATGTGGCCCTCTGTCAGATGGTTTCGTGGGTGTGGGGGTCATTCCTTCAAGGCTGGATGACCTCTGGGTTCTTTTCCAACCTTAGCAATTCTGTGATTCTCTCTAAGGTGCCCAGAGCCTTTTGTATCTTGAGGGAAGCCAAGGCGTGCACAGAGAAATCAGCAGACTTGGGGTGGAGCTGCCCATGGAAAGGTGTCTGGTGCTGTTTGAGAAGCCCTGTGTGAGGCACCTGTGCAGCTCTGGCTGGCACAGAGCAGCATTTTGGGAGCCCTGGGTCCTTTGCATGGCCAGGTGGCATCACCCGGAGGACCTGTCCCAGCTCCCAGGGTGAGACACAACAAAAGAAACCAGCAGAAGGTGTCGGTGTGTCCGTGCTCCCCGGGTCTGCAGACTTCCCAGGGAAGGGAATTTGGTGCAGGGAGTGGAGGTGATGGAGTGACCCCTGCTCGAGTGTGGGATGGGTCCTGTCCGAGCTCCTGCAGCTGCCCCAGGGCCATGGACTCACAGGGAAAGGGTTCCTTGGGAAGCAGGCGGGTGTAGCAGGCAGAGCTCATCTGCACAGCGGGATGAGCCCCCTGGAGTGCCCTCACCCTGCCCTGCTGCCCTGGGCCTGCCTGGGCAGCAGCACAGAGCAGGGCTGGAGCATCCCTGCCCAAAGAAATCGCTGCTCCATATTCAACAACGTGACTGTGCTGAGCAAGGTAAAGCTGGAAACACACTGGGGAACTGAGAGGGGGATCTCCCTTGAGGGCTGGAGGAGAAACTTGAGCAGAAGTTCCCCAGAAGGATTGGATTCCCACTTCTCTCTTTTCCAGCACCTGGCAGATCTTCCTGTGAGGATGCACCTTGCTCTGCAATCCAGGTGACTTTCTCTGCAATCCAGGTGACTTTCTCTGAAATGCAGGTGACTTTCTCTGCAATCCAGGTGACTTTCTCTGCAATCCAGGTGACTTTCTCTGAAATGCAGGTGACTTTCTCTGCAATCCAGGTGACTTTCTCTGAAATGCAGGTGACTTTCTCTGCAATCCAGGTGACTTTCTCTGCAATCCAGGTGACTTTCTCTGAAATCCAGGTGACTTTCCTGGCTGTGTTTGCCCCCTGCTCTCCCATTTCCACCCCTTTTGTCCCCCAGAGCTCTTTGGTGCCTCTGGAAGGCTCCATGGATGGTGAACACATTTCACAGCCCAGCTTCTTTCCCTTGCAGCCTGGCTGAGCAACGTGGATTTGAATTCATTCTGAGAGCAGGGCTGCAAGGGTTTTAATAAAATCCAAACAGAAACTTTTTATCCACTAATAGTTTCAGCTAAAAATAGGCAACAAATTTCTCTGCTGAGATTTACTCTTTATATACTTGGGCATATGCTTGTGGGTTTGAGCTGATCTCCCCTTCTTTATCCACTGTGTAAGAATTTCTTTTGCTCAATACTTGTTCTACTGGTTGCAGTTACAGTTGCCAGAATCACTCTTCTTTTTCAGTGATTGCTTTTTTCTTTTTTTTTTTTTTTTACATTTGCTTTTGCATTTTTATTCTTGCTTTATAATTTCTTTTCTTCTCTTTACTCCCTGCAGTCTGGAAGGGGGTGCCACTCATGCAGTCATAATGAATTGCTGAGCTTGGCTGCATTGCTCCTGCACATCCCTGGGTACATGATACCATACATGAAGCATCTTTTGAAGCACCTGAGCTGGCCAAAGCAGGAGCAGAGAGAAGTGACTTTCCCCCTCAGTGGTAGATCCTTCCCAGCACTTTCCCTTTCTCTTTAGAAAGGGACCCATCATTTACTTCAAGTCACTTCATAAATCCTACGATTTCCAGCTTAGAAATTTGTCAGTGGATTTCTCGGCCCCCCCTGCAGCCCCACATTGGGTGGTTGATTTGTGCTGGGTCTGTTCACGGTTCCTGGGAATTCCCTCACTGCCCCTCTATCAGTGGCCACCCTGCTTTTGCAGGCAGCTTCACAATTTGTCTCTGCTGTTATAGATGGATTCAAACAAGGAGTTTTATGTCTCAGCTATTTCTGGCTCAGTATCCCTATCACCTCTGCAATCATTCCTCCTCCTACTGAGATCCAACCTCCAGAGAATGAAGGGCAGTTTGGAAATGTTTTGTTGATGGCCCAAGTAGGATGAACAGCCCAGCTCTGGAGCTGCCCCTCCCCTTGCCCCTCCATCCCCAGGGAATCCGGAGCTTGTTTCTTCAATAATGGCAGGAATTTTGCAGTTCTGTGTGTGGAGCACCGTCCCCATCACGCCTGCAGCCGGGGGTGAGGGTTTCCTCCAGGGGAGTCGGGAATGCAGCAGCAGCAGAGCTCCTGAGCTCCCCGAGCGCCCCTAAACTTCACAGCCCAGCACTGGTGACCATCTGGAGCTGGCACGGGCTGTGCAGAGCTGAGCACTCACAGGTACAGAACATCAGCCTGGGAGGGGGCCCTGAGGGGCAGCAGGACAAGGGGAGGCACCAGAGGGGACAACGCTCCTGTGGTGGTCGTAAAAATAATGGCAACGCACAAAACAAGGCTTCCTCACTCAAATCCCAAATGTTCTTCCCCAGGAGAAGTGAAATGCCACAGAGAAGACAAGCCAGACCCATCATTAATGCTGGAGGGTGACATCCAGCCCTGTTAGCCTGTGGGCTAAATGAAAGTGTGTTGTCCAATCGAAGAGATTCTCCCTGATGTTTGGCACTCCGAAGGTTTCCTTGTTGCTCCGTGGGAAATGCAAGTGTGAGGCATCAATCTGCACCTCCCCTCCTCTGGCCACGGGCCCTTCCCTCAGTGGCTTTTTGCACCTGGAGCAGTGAGATAATCTCACACAGGGAAAGGCAGAGGGGGAAAGGAAAGCTGTGGGGCCCAGCCTGTATTACACGAGCACATTTCCTATCTGTGCAGGATCGGACTTCCAATCCCTCCAGGTGTTTTCCCAAAGATTTATTTTGTAGCTACCTGAGTAGGTACCACAGATTGACAAAAGCTTTATGAGGCAAATGAAACGTGGAACAGGAAGATGAAGGGGGAAATGAAGGGGAGAAGAGAGAAAACACCACCAAGGGGAGAAAGAAAAGGAAGGAAGACAGGAGTAGAGGGAGAGGATGAGATGATGTGCAAAGCAGGGATCAGACAGGGCACTTGAGGCTGCGGAAGATCAGCCAGGATGGGCAGGGTTGTCAGGTGGAATCAGAGAATCAGAATCATTAAGGTTGGAAAAACCCTTTGAAATCAAGTCCAACCCTAACCCAGCCCTGCCAAGTCCATCCCTAACGCTGTCCCTAAGCAGCACATCCACGTTCTTTGAACACTTCCAGGGACAGTGATTCCACCACCTCTCTGGACAGACAATTCCAATGTCAGAACTTACAGGGCTTTTCCAGCCTCAGTGATTCTGTAATTCTGGTGATGTGGGTACAAGTCCTCCTGGGATGGGTCCACAGAGACAGGGCTGGGGAGGATTTAATCCCTAAGTGTGAAATAAGAACTGTTCAGGCAAGCAAGTAATCTGAGTAATAGCTATTCTAAAACAACAGCCTGTGAGCATGCTTTTAACTTCTCCAAACCCTGCTCTACCTACCCCAAAATTGCTGTTTTTCCAGCTCTGAAGCAACACTGATATGTCTGGAGGAAAAGTGCAACAGTGCCTGCTCTGATAGTGATATGAGGGAGTCTGGGGGAGTTTTCATAAAGCTCAGTCACGGGCACAAATTGCACCTTCCACAGCGGCTTTGGAGACAGAATCATTTCTGTCTGGGAGCGGGGATTTCGGGGCTGTGTGGTCGGGCAGCCCCTGGGTTCCCCGGGCTGGGGCTGCAGGGAGAGAGTGGGGAGGGCGATCCCCGGACTGAAGCAGCAGCCGGGAAGGGCAAAAGCCGTGGCAGGAAGGAGAGGCACCCCAGAGCCGGGCACCGCAGAGCCGGGCACCCCAGAGCCGGGCACAGCAGAGCCGGGCACAGCAGAGCCGGGCACCGCAGAGCCGGGCACCCCAGAGCCGGGCACCCCAGAGCCGGGCACAGCAGAGCCGGGCACCCCAGAGCCGGGCACCGCAGAGCCGGGCAC
>VZRZ01005354.1:76152-91119 GCA_013398175.1 Climacteris rufus
GAGACAGGGCTGGGGAGGATTTAATCCCTAAGTGTGAAATAAGAACTGTTCAGGCAAGCAAGTAATCTGAGTAATAGCTATTCTAAAACAACAGCCTGTGAGCATGCTTTTAACTTCTCCAAACCCTGCTCTACCTACCCCAAAATTGCTGTTTTTCCAGCTCTGAAGCAACACTGATATGTCTGGAGGAAAAGTGCAACAGTGCCTGCTCTGATAGTGATATGAGGGAGTCTGGGGGAGTTTTCATAAAGCTCAGTCACGGGCACAAATTGCACCTTCCACAGCGGCTTTGGAGACAGAATCGTTTCTGTCTGGGAGCGGGGATTTCGGGGCTGTGTGGTCGGGCAGCCCCTGGGTTCCCTGGGCTGGGGCTGCAGGGAGAGAGTGGGGAGGGCGATCCCCGGACTGAAGCAGCAGCCGGGAAGGGCAAAAGCCGTGGCAGGAAGGAGAGGCACCCCAGAGCCGGGCACCGCAGAACCGGGCACCCCAGAGCCGGGCACAGCAGAGCCGGGCACCGCAGAACCGGGCACAGCAGAGCCGGGCACAGCAGAACCGGGCACAGCAGAGCCGGGCACAGCAGAGCCGGGCACAGCAGAGCCGGGCACGGCAGAGCCGGGCTGCTGAGCGTGCTGCTCCCCTCCTGCCTCACCGAAACGCCTTTTGGACTCGGGGGACTTTTCCTGAATTCTTTCTAATGCTGCTCTGCGGCTGAAGGACGCTTGTGCCAGAGGTAATTGGGTGGATTTAAAGCCCGATGCTCGCCTGTTTGAAATGCTCGGGAAGGAATTTTCCCCAAAACAAAGCAAATTGTCCCTGGGTCAGATGCTCAGCTGCTGCACAGTGACAGACATCCTGCAGCCTCTGCTAAGGATGGGGCGTTGTGTGCTTTAAAATGCTGTTTGTTTCCCATTGTTATTAATTTGTTAAAGGCTGAAACCCTCAAAGGGAGCCAGAGGAACACAGGAGCCCAGATCTTATTGAAATGCAGCCAGGCTTATATGAGTTTCTCCAGGGTATTCCATCTCCACAGTGCTCTGGGAACACTTCTGGCCTTCACTCCAGTGGGATCAGCACTGGAACACAAAGAGGATCTGGGCCTTCTGCTCCAGGCACCTGGCCCAGGTGTGGCTGAGCCCAGGGAGCTTGAGAGGTTAAAATGGACAGGTCCAAAAAAATCCTCTTTGGAGGTTTAAAAACCTCCAGCCCTCAGTGCAGCCTGGTGGAACTCAGGGCCAGGATGGGGCTTCATGGACCCGTCCCAGTCCGGCAGAAATTTCATTCTTGTCTCAGTGCAGGGTTTCCCACACTTTTCTTCCAAGACAAATGGCAGAATAAATCAGCTCTGGCCACATTCAGCCCTGGGGACACAGCAGGAGCACCTGGAGCTGCTGGAGAGAGCCCAGAGGAGCCCTGGAGCAGCTCCTGGAGCCCCTCTGCTCTGGAGCCAGCCTGGGAATATTGGGAATGTTTCCCTGGAGAGACTATTGGGAATGTTCCCCTGGAGCAGAGAAGGCTCCAGGGAGAGCTCAGAGCCCCTGGCAGGGCCTGAAGGGGCTCCAGGAGAGCTGGAGAGGGACTGGGGACAAGGAATGGAGGGACAGGACAAGGGGGGAAGGAGTTGCTGAAGTGTCCCTTGGTGCTGCAGGTCCAGACAGGAATCTCTCCTGAGACAGGGAAAAATGTCAGCTTGGGTTAAAAAAAAACAAAAAAAAACAAAAAAAAAACACACAAAAAAAAATTAAAAAACCAAAATGATCCTGCAAAGATAAGCAAAGAAATGAGCTTGATTCTGGAGCTTAATCACAAAGATGACCCCTGAAACATTTCAGTGAAGCTGTTTCGGTGTCGTTTCAAGGAGCAAGCTCTGTGCTGATGTTGGAGTTGTTCTAGCAAGGGATGAAAGGGCCAAGCTGCATTTGCAATATGGAACTCCCTTCACATGCAGGAGGTGTAAAGTGGGATTTATGTTCAGACTGAGCTCTGACCTCAGCAGCAATTCCCAGCAAAACAAGGCAGTGACCAGATCAGGTTTGGGGAGGAAGCCAAAAGGGAAAATTAAGTAATGAGGATTCAAAAATGGAAAGTTTCAGCTTCTGAAAAATTTCCCTGGTGTTGACATTTGGTCTTCTTTTGAAGGAAGTGAAGTAAATCAATACATTGAAGAACATTTGGATTGGAGAAGGTAAAAAATTATCTTTAAGGCGGTGGGATTCAGCTCAGGCAGCACAAGGGAAGGTCAGATGCCCCTTAAGCTTCTGTGCAGGTGAAAAGAGGAGCACAGAAAGCAAACCTGGGGACAAACACCTCCATGAGGGGCTGGCACACCCAGAGGGAAGTGCCACTGCAAAATGAGAAGCCTTTTTCACATTATTCTCCAATGAAATTCTGTTAAAATCAATTTTCACATCAATTTTTCTTCGTTCTGAATCACTGTGATTCCCAATGAGAAGTGAAAGCTGCTCTTGGCCATTTGGGGTCACTGAATACAGATCTGTGCAGTTCTAAAGCATCACAATTTAACAATCCACACAGTCAATTTTTTTCGCATGGTAATTTCACTAAAATGGTCCAATATCATGAACAAGCCACACAGAATAAATATAAAAATGTTCGCAATACTGCACAAGAGAAACTGACCAGGTTTGCAATGCTCCAAGCCCATTCCCACTTGGATAAATCAGAGGAGCCTTCACTCCTTTGACTTTGCATTGGTTTTTTTATGGAAAATCTCCTTTATAAAGGACTAAAGGTGCAAAATTTTCTCTGAAAAAGAAAAAATCTGTAATGATATTCATCCACAAAGTAAATCACGAGCCCTGGGGACCCCTTTCCCATTTCCTTGCCTGCTTCCAGCTCTGCGGATTTTCCTGGTGCTAAAGGAAACCAACCCAAAGCAGCTTCTCCCCCAGACTCATGTCCTGCAAAACCCATCCTCGGCCCCCCAGCCCAGGAGCCAAGAAATCTCCAGGTTTTGGCTGAGCAGGTCAGTGAGAAGGCAGCAAAGGGCTCCTGCTCAGGGCAGGGCAGCCAGGGGACGTTTCTGGGCTCACAAACCCAGAGGGTGCCAGGTCCCTTGGCAGGGAGGGGCTCAGGACTGCCCAGCCCAACCTGCCCCAGGCAGGCTCAGCTGCTCCTCTCACCAGCCTGGCCAGGGCTTCTCCACTCTGGGCTTTAGAGCTGCCACGGTGCTGTCTCAGCCTCTCCAGGACTGAAGGTTATTTCTTTGCTGGCACTTTCACACATATTGGGGTTATTTCAAGGAAACTCTCCAGGGAATAGTCATCACTTACCTCCCACGTGTGGAACAAGTGCATAAATCCCCAAATGAGCAGCCTGGGGCTCTTGCTAAAGGGCCACACAAGAACACAACGCTGCATCTCTGCCCTGCCGTGTCTGCCTCTGAAAGTCACTGTTGCAGAAGAAATGTTGGCTTCATGAAAGTCCACAGTGCAAAAAAACCACCCCAAAGCCTTGGATCACAGGCGTGGAGGAGGCTGCCCCACCCCTGGCAGTGCTCCAGAGCAGGTTGGACAGGGCTTGGAGAAACCTGGTCCTGTGGAAGGATCCCTGCCCGGGGCAGGGGTGGAATGGGATGAGCTTTAAAGTCCCTTCCAACCCAAACCATCTGTGGTTCCAAGATCTGTGTCTCAGCTTCTTTGTCTATAAATTGTGGTGAGTTTGGCCTCCAAAGAGCCAGGGCACACAGTCTGGCTTCTGTAACTCCTTTATCCTCAGGGCTATAGCCCGTGGTTTACAGAAATTATGGAACTGGGTGAAACTCAGCACCAGGAAAAAGCCTTTTCAGCACAAAATGCAAGACCTCTCCAAACCCTCTCTATGTGAAAAGGGACCTCCGAGAGTAAGAAGCTCCTTCTGCCATCTGATGGTGAGTGGAGGGAAGGAAGCAGAGCATTACATGGAATCATGGAAGGGTTTGTGTTGGAAGGGAGCTTGGAGACCCTCCCCTGACACCCCTGCCATGAGCAGGGCCACCTTCCACCTCCACACCCATCCAGCCTCAGTCTCCTCTGCTCAGTGCTCACCCACAGTCACCTACCACATCTTCCAGACAGGGGATGGATTTTTGCCCTCCAGCTGTTGGAAAGGACAGAGAAACACAGGCACAGGGAGAGCTTCCCTTTGGGATGCCCATCCCCAGCTCCTGCAGAGCCACCTGGACAGGAGCCACCCAAGAGCCCTTCAGGGGCTGCCAGAGCTGCAGCACTGGGGAGGAACAGATCTGAGGTTGTGTTTGGACATGGGACAGAGGTGTAGAACTGACTGGAACCACAGGTGGGATGTGGAATGTACTGGAAACTCCGTAGTTTCCATTCCTGCTCACAACAAGTGGCTGCCCCTGGATCCCTGGCCAGGTTGGATGGGGCTGGGAGCCCCTGGGACAGTGGGAGGTGTCCCTGCCATGGCAGGGGTGGCACTGGGTGGGCTTTAAAAGCCTCTCCCAACCCAAACCATTCTGTGATTCTGTGACCTTTGAAGGCCTCTAAATGCCTGTGAGGTTTTCAGGGTTATCCTTCTTTCACTTGGAGGACACTTGTACTGTCCTTGTTATTGCAGCTCCTTGGATTGCAGGGATGCTCCCACCTAACCATAAACTAAAAGAACTCACAATAAAGGGGGAAATGATGGATTTCAGGGAGAGCAATGCTTTAGAACTGACTCAGAACAGCATTACTGCTGCCACCTTCCTTCTCACCCTTGGGGACTCTTCCCTGCCACAAGAGCTGCCCCACAATCTGACCAAGCTCCTCATCGCTGCTCTGCCTCTTCTGCACTTCTGGAACTACAGCTCTTTCCTCAGCTCTTTCCTCAGCTCTTTCCTCAGTCCCTCAGAACCATCCTTGCCCATGGTGCTGCTCTCCCTGGGGTGCTGCTCCCTGACTTGGGGGCTGCAAACTCCCCAGCCCTGCAGGACCCCCCAGTGCCAGGGCAGGGGGTCTCTGTACCTGGAGGGGACAAGGGACTGTGGCAGCCCCCAGTCTGCAGAGGGAGAGCTGAATTTGCCTCCTGCCCCTGGTGTTGGGAAGGAAGCAAACCCCAGGCCTTCCCAGAATGGTTCCCTTTCAAACTGATAACAAGGGCTTGATTTTGCAGAGGGTGACATTCCTCGCATTTTTCCTTGTGATTAATGCTTTCCTTGTGTGCCCTTGCCACACCACGAGCTCCTTGTCTGCACAGTAACCTTTTATGTGCCAGGAGACAGCCAGAAAATGGCAATAAGGCCTCAAGATCAGATCTGTCACTCAGAGGAGCTGAGGGACAGCCTGGGCTCTCATGGTCAAGGCTGTGGTCAGTACTGAGTGGAGCAGCAGTTCTTAAATCCCAACAAACAAGGTTCTGGTGGGCTCTGATAAATCACTGCCAGTGGGAAGTGGTCCCACCTACAGTGCTGCCTGCTTTAAGGCTCCTGGCACGTGTTGTGTGGTGTAAATCCCATTTCTGGCACAGCTGATACGGTGGCAATGATCCATATCACAGCTTTGGACCTTCTTGGGGCTGAGGGAAAGGGAAGGGAAGGGAAGGGAAGGGAAGGGAAGGGAAGGGAAGGGAAGGGGTCTGGACAGAGCCCAGAAAGCCTGGGAAGCCGTTCAGCATGGAAACAGAGGAAAATAGCCAGGCTGCTGAGGTTTGGGGCCATGGTTCAGGGTTTGTGAGTCCAAGCCCCCTGAGAGGCCCTGGGTGCATTGGCCCTGCTTGGCTGCCCAGGGCAAGCTCAGCTTGGGTTCCAAAGCTGTCGTGGAGTAGGATGGGCTGAGAAGGGCAGCAGCCTCTCCTCATGCCCTAGCAGAAATGTGTGGGAGGAACAGGGGAGGCTTTAGGTTTCTAAGGACTTCCATAGGTCTGAAACAATCAGTACACTTCCAGTGAGGATCAGGATGGAGAGGGTTATTCCATGTTTTACTCTGCTCAGTGACACAACTGCAGCTGGGGCAGAGGTGCTGGCAAAGAGACCTGGCGTGGCTGCTGGTTTTCCTTGTGTGCCTTATTTATGGTCTCAGCATGTGGTGGCAGCTCATCTGAGACCTGCATGGACATCAGACCTTCCCAAGTGATGAGGTCTGAGCTTCTCTTCCAGGGGAGGACACAGACCCTGAGATGGCATTGCCAGAGCTGCTAGTGAGCAATGGACACTGCTTTGCACCACACATTGATGGCAAAAGGGGAGCTGGTTTCACACTAAAAGAGGGTCAGGTTGGATTGGGTGTTAAGAAGTTTGTACAGCGAGGGTGATAAAACACTGGAACAAGTTGCCCAGAAAGGTGTTGGCTGCCCCATCCCTGGAAACATTCCAGGTCAGGCTGGACAGGGCTCTGAGCAACCTGGTCCAGTTGAAGATGTCCCTGTCCACGGCAGGGAGGTTGGATTAGATGACCTTTGCTTTGATCCCTGTCCCTGTGTTCAGATGAAATATGACCAGCTGCACTCAAAGGCTGCACAGCTCTTTCAAGTCTCTTTTGGTTCCCCTGAAAAGGACTTTTGGCACTTCTGTCACTTCCACTGGTTCTCATCCCAGCTCATTTCTCCTCCTTGTCTTTCCATCATCCTGGGACTCGAGGGCACAGCCCTTCCTGCACAGCGAGCCCACAGCCGTGGCTTCAGTGCTGCTGTTCCCTGCGAAGCTGCATGAAAAGGAAGCCAAGAAACCAATGCTAATTGCAACAGTAATTAAAAGCCAAGTGTGAATTCTCAGTCAGGGGTCAGCCGGGGTGAGATCCCAGGCACAGCAGCAGAGAGGCTGTTCCAGGAGTGGAACGTGCCTCAGGCCTGGGCTCTGAGCCCTGCAGAGCCCCCAGAGCAGCCTGAGGAGGGAGGGGTGTCCAGCTCCAGACCTGGGCCAGACTCTGCATCTGGAGCCAAGTGGCACCAACAGCTTGTCAGCATCCTGACCCAGGGGCTGCATGGCCAGCATGGCAGGAGCTCAGGGATCACGAGGCAGCCAGAGATGTCATCCTGAGGTGCTTCCATCCTTGGGAAGCTGCTGAGAACTGTGACAGGACACAGATGGTGCAGGATGAGGTTGCTCTGCAGAGAATCACAGAATATCCCGAGCTGGAAAGGACCCACAGGGATCACTGATCCAACCCTGGCCCTGCCCAGACCCCCCAACAACCCCACCCTGGGCATCCCTGGCAGCGCTGTCCAACCTCCCCTGGAGCTCTGGCAGCCTTGGGAATGTCACCATTCCCTGGGGAGCCTGGGCAGTGCCCAGCACCCTCTGGGGGAAGAACCTTTCCTGATCTCCAGCCTGAGCCTCCCTGGCACAGCCCCAGCCCTGCCCTGGGTGCTGTCCCTGGTCAGAGGTTGTACCTTTGTCCTGTTGGCACATTGTTGTACCTTTCTCCTGTTGGCACATTGTTGTACCTTTCTCCTGTTGGCACATTGTTGTACCTTTCTCCTGTTGGCACATGCCCTGTGGGCACAGCTGCCCAGCACAGCTCTGCAGAATTTGGGCCTGACCCTTCTTGTCCAGGGTGCAAACCAGGAGTAGCTTCACAGGTATCACAGAAGGTTTTTTGATGCTTCCAAGAGATGAGGCTTCCTTGTTTATCTCTAATTTATTAGTCTGATCAGTATCTATTTTATGGAGTTTGTCACCTGCAGGTCATTTCCAGGGTCCCAGCAATTTTGGAGTTTGGTGCTTGAGACACCCTGAAGGGCTCAGCCCCCCCTTGCTTTCCTACAACTCCTTTCACTTTACTACCAGAGCTTTGCAAAATGATGCAGTTGGTCCTGGTGCAGCTGCTGTGAGAGCCGAGCACGCTGCAGTGGCATTTACTGCCTTTCCCACAGCCTCCCTCCTGCTCACCCCAGCAGCTCCTTCTCCTGGAGCCCTCCCAGGGACCTCTCCCACTGCCTTTCTTTGGAGCAGTGTTTGCTCCACCCTCCCTAAACAGCAGAGCCAAGCTTTCCAATCACCAGATAATCAAATGCCCCTTTGATTGACTGGACTGTCTGGCACAAAATACATTTGAATGGATGTTTTGAAAACGACTGCTGCAGGAAATCTTGCTGTCCTCCATCCCACTGTGGTGGCATTGTCCAAGTGCCTCTCCAGCCCATTGTACAGCAATGAAAATGCCTCTCTCTCTTATTTAGATGAACACTGAGTTACCAGAAATGCTTGTGTTCTAAGAGGCCACAGGGAAAGTGTTTCAAAATGATGGAATTGCAATAACTTGGTAAGAAAACTTTACGTTGCTTGGAGCTACAGATGAGATTGGTCTGAAGTGAGGAACATTTTCTTCAATTGCTACTGCTGGGTCAGGGAGAAGAGCTGTAGTCCTAATTTCTTCAGGCAATTGTAGCTCTTGGGGTTCTCTTGGAAGAGGTAGAGCATTTGTCTGCATTTCTTGGGCAGGTTTGAACAAGGTGATGACATTTTACCTCCGGGGAGGGACAGCCTTTCCAACAACTCCAGGGCACCGGTGCATTTCCATTATGATGTGATAGAAAAATGCACATTGCCAAGCTTCCATGTGTCCCAAGGAAGACAGTGCAAGCAGTTTCTCTCTCTTTAAGAGAGTGCAGGAGTAAGAGGTTCAGTAATGACCTCTCCAGGCCCAGCTCTGACAGATCAGCTGCGCTCAAACACGGGAAATGCACCCACCGTGTGTCAAAGATTTCAGTATCCTCCAGAGGAAACAAGATGATTTTATCAACCAAGATGAGATGGTCCAGTTAATAAAGTCAAAGTAGCCACTGTTAGAAAGTCAGGCCTTCCCTGCCCATAACCAAGTTTTTTCCTGGCAGTTAATCAAGAAGGAGCAGTATCTCAGGTATCACCCTAATGGTTAATAGAAGTAATTTTGAGTTGTCAGATGCTGGATATAGACAATGCCACAGGCTATAGTAAATCTGCATAATTGGTACTTAATCAGTAATAGTGGAATCAGTTACAGCTGTAATTAAGAGTGTGAAATTTCAGTGTTTTTTACATGGGTGTAATGAGGCCAAATCCTCTCTCCGAGTGGGGCAGCTGCCACCAGCCACCAGCAGAAGGTCTCCAGTGTGACCAAGTGGCACTGCTTCTTGGGTGCTGACAGTGACTCTGTGGTGAGACACGGGCCACCAGCGAGGCCCAGCCTTTCAGAGCACAGCAGAGCTCCAAAGAGCTGTGGAGAAGCAAAAAAACACCTTTCCTCCTGTCCTCCTACTCCTGAGCCCCTTCCAGGAACAGACCGAGCAGCAGCCGATAACATCTCGGAGCTGACCCGGAGAGGGCAGGCCCTGATTGAGACATCTCTCTCTGGGAACAGCAGGAGCTGAAGTCTTTCCAATTAGCGCTTTGGACTGGAGTCAAGGGCTGTCACGGCTTTAATTTACTAAGCAGTGTCCCTCTCCCTATATATCCCTGTGACAGCTCATTCCTTTAGGGCTGATGGAGTGCGTGGCTGGCCTCTGACTGTTCTCCCATCCATCTCCCTCCCCAATCTGCTTCCTCAAGAACATTTTCCGAAGGGGACTTTCCACGGCTTGTGGACACCCAGGTTAATTTATGCCAAATAGTTATTCCTGCTGTAAAACAGAAGCTCAAATGTCTCTGAGTCCTTTCCATGGCCTGAGGTAGCAATGTTGGTTGGCATCCGTCACTGCAGAGAAGAGACAACAGCACAGATTTGTTGATGCCCCATCCCTGGCAGTGCCCAAGGCCAGACTGGGTGAGGCTTGGAGCACCCTGGGATAGGGGAAGGTATCCCCCATGGCAGGGGGGTGGAACAGGATGGGATTTAAGGTCCTCCCAACCCCAACCATTCTGTGATTTTAAGATTCAAATAGACAGGTCTGCAGTGTGGAAGTCTCCACCAGAGGTAGAGCCCTGGGCTCCTTTTGTGGTCCATGGAGTGAGACAGGACACCAGGCACCTGGTTTATTTTAGAAATTTACTTAGGAAGGGGTAAGTCATTCCTGGAATACCCATTTTGCTCTCTTAATTAGGAATGGAGGGTGGGCAGCTAACTTGAATGAAGATGTGACCACCCATTTCAAGTCCCAGAGATTTTAAGGTTAAAGACTTCAACTGATGTGAATCCAAATGAAGTTAATTACAGGCTAAATAGGAAGGAAAGACACAGCAACATAATTATGAAGCTCATGAAAAAAGGAACAAGAATAAAAATTCAGAGCCAAGCCCACGAGTTCTGTTATTAAAGAGGTAACACAGGTCAGATTCCAGCTGGTGGGAACTGCTCCCTCCTTTGATTTCCATAGCCCTTGGCCAATGAACCCGAACTTCTCCAACAGGCAGAAGTTGGGAGGAGGCAGAGCACGAGAAGAAGTGCATTAGTTTGAAGATCCATTCAAGATCCCACATTTCCTCAGCGTTGGTGAGGTTTCAAGGACACAAAGACACCTGTGCCTCAGCGGAGACTGACTGGAAGCAAATCCCTCCGAGTCTTTTGTGCCTTTGAATCTTCTCTATTCAGCTGTATTACAATAAAACTCCTGTAAAGAGAGAGCTGGGAGGGGGAGCAGGGATCAGGAAGCACTGAGATCAGTCTTGTTAGTTGTTCGACTGACAAGAATAATGGAAAGGAGGAGGAGAGGGCAGGAGAGAATGCAAAAGCATTAGGCAGAAATTCTGTGAAGCTTGTGCAACCCAAAATAAACCACGCTTTGCACACACTGCCGTTTAACCTCCCGCCCCTGTGACTAATGAATTTCCAGTGCTGAGAGAGAGAGAAAAAAACCCAAACAGCACCACAACAACGACAAAAAGCTGCTGCAGCCAACAATGAACTGGCCAGCAGCAAAAGGATGGTGGCTTTCCCAGTCTGCTTTGCAGAGCCTTTCCAGCAGGGTATCTTCAGGGCCATCAGTGGGAGACGGACAGGCTCAGCACAGGACATCAATTCGCAGCCATTGTCTGACTGATAAAGATTTTAATTGGAGTGTTTATGTTCCCAGTTCTCCAGCAACACAAATCTGTGCTGATAATGTGTTTTAAGGGACCAGAGGTAACATTTGGAAGATAGATGTGATGTCAGCTGCCCACTGGGTTACACAGACATTATGGCCAACTGATGATTCATTATCCATTGTATTTTGAGGGGTTTTAATGGGTTTTCCAGGCATCCAGCTCTGTTTTTATGGAATTTTGCCTCTTCCCTCTGCTTTTAGATACCGGTTGGGATTATCAACAGATGTAAATCAAGCAATTCTCCTTGACTGGCTTAGGTGGGCTCTGGGGTGGGATCCTGAACAGCAGAGTTACACTGAGCACTGGACCCTGGGGCTGCTGCTCTTGTTCTAGCCTGGAATATGGGGCTGGAGCCCCTCTGCTCTGGAGCCAGCCTGGGAGAGCTGGGGGGGCTCAGCTGGAGCAGAGAAGGCTCCAGGGAGAGCTCAGAGCCCCTGGCAGGGCCTGAAGGGGCTCCAGGAGAGCTGGAGAGGGACTGGGGACAAGGCAGGGAGGGACAGGGCACAGGGAATGGCTTTAAACTTAAGGAGGGGGGGGGGGGGGATTGGGAAGGAATTGTTCCCTGGGAGGGTGGGCAGGCCCTGGCACAGGGTGCCCAGAGAAGCTGTGGCTGCCCCTGGATCCCTGGCAGTGCCCAAGGCCAGGCTGGATGGAGCTTGGAGCCACCTGGGACAGTGGAAGGGGTTTTGGAGATGAGCTTTAAGGTCCCTTCCACCACAAGTCATCTTATTCTATGATTCTCTGAGTCCAGCAGCTTTCAAAAGCCGGGGCACCAACAAGAAAAGGATGGAGGAAGAGAAGCAACAGTTTGTTCTCCTGTACAGGAGCCAGACCCTGTCTGCAGAGGGAAGGACTCACCCTCTGCCTCACAAACAGCCCTTGTGGCCATTGGTGTCTCTGAACCCAAGGGAGGCCAAAGGGAAGAAGTTCCTGTTGCATTTCCAGCCGCCAGTGGTGAGGTCAAGTTTTGGTCCATGGCCAGCACAGCTCCTTGTGTGAGGACAGGATTGCCTGGGCAGTGATCAGGGGCTGCTTTCAGTCACAGAACTGTGGAATCATTAAGGTTGGAGAAGCCCTCCAGGATCACCAGGTCCAGCTGTTTGCAGTCCTGGAGCATCCAGCAGTGCTAACTCAGGGCAGACTGGGGCATGCTGCTGGCCTTGGCAAGGGCCAGGAATGTCCTTCCCTCCCTGGCAAGCACAGGCAGTGTCCCACATTTGTCTTTGCTGTCTCCAGTGACTTGATGAACGTGAGAAAGCCGGTCCAACACAGATTGATTTGGGCTAAGTGCATGTGGGACACATTCCAAAGTGCCTCACTGACAGCCTGGGAAAGCTGGGAGAGCGTGGTCCTGAGTGTGCAGGGAGAAGAGGGGCAGGAGAGAAAACTGCTGTACAAGCTCCATCTTGTCTGCCCAGCATCTTTAATTAGGAGCTACCCATTAGGAAGATGCACTTCCACGCAGGAGATTATTATCCCCCACCTCTTAAAGTGAATTTGCAGCTGCTCCATAGAAGTTTTTGGGATACCTCCTCTACAGGCTTCAAAACCTCTCAGGTGGGTGAGAAGTTTCTTTGTGTCTTTACAGCTGGATTTCAACAGCAGCAGTGCTGCAGCTCTCCAGTTTGTCCCCCCAAAAGCCCACATTTGTCTAACATCAGAAGAAAACCAGAAAGAATATTTTCGCTTCAGAGGTGATAAGAGGTGACATTTCCCCCGCAAGGTTTCTGGTCTGCTCTGGTTGTTTCCTTTCTGAGCAGTCAGACTCATTTGAGCTTGGGAACATGGAGACAGAAAATATTTAGAATTGGCACTGGCTTTATTTTCAGTCTTCCCAAGGCAGTCCAGAAGGGAAAAGCAGACTCTCAAAATTTATATGCTCTTTGAATAAGCAGTGAGCAGAGCTTTTAATTGATCACAATTCATTTAAAGTGAAAGCTGAGCAGATCTGGGGCTGTTGCAAGGCCAGGACTAACAAGGACACAGTTCCAAGGCCCTTGGAAATCCCAGTGCTGTTGGTGAGATCCTCTGCTGATGGAAAACTCTTCCTCCCAGCAGGATCCCTCAACCCAAAATCCCTTGGAACGACTGTGCCGGGCATGGCACATCCAGTGCTCGTGGGGTGGGTGCCAAGTGCCACAGAATAATGGATTTGTGGTCCCTTTTTGGCCACATCTAACGAGAGCTGCCCTTCCTCTGTGAGGTGATTACAGAGAGGTGTGTGTAAGGACACAAAAAGCAGAGTAACATCCAGCTTGCAACAAGAGGAAGATTTCCTCTAGCCCAGAGGATTATCCACTTGGAGCCGAAGTGCTGGCTGAACAGGGATGCTAAAAAGGGGATTTTCACAAAGGAAAGGAATCTCTCCTTTGCAATCCACCACTGAGAATTCACTTGGGAGAATTCACTGTTCTCTCCTCAGCTGGTTTAGGGGCTGGGAGTGCCAGGGAGGGTTCTGCCCCCACATCTGGCTGCTGCTTTGCTCCCACAGCCAAGCTCTGCGGGCTCCTGCTCCTGATGGGCCAAACGTGCCTCTGATGATCCCTGGTTTTAAACTGAGAGATTGGAGAGTTAAATATTAGGAAGAAATTCCTCCCAGTGAGGGTGGGCAGGCCCTGGCACAGGGTGCCCAGAGGAGCTGTGGCTGCCCCATCCCTGGGAATGTCCAAGGCCAGGTTGGACAGGGCTTGGAGCACCCTGGGACAGTGGGAGGGGTCCCTGCCATGGCAGGGGTGGAAATGGATGGGATTTAGGGTCCTTCCAACCCAAACCATCCTGGGATTCTCAGATGAGTTGAGCTCTGCAGTCCTTCTGGGATCATCTCTGCTCAGCAAAATATTTTTATGTCATTTCTCCTCTCTCTTCCCCTCTTCCCCACAGAGAAAGGAAGGGTTGTCTTCTCTTCTCCCTCTCATCTTGGGCTGTAATCCCCCAATTTAGGCTGTCATCACCATTGCTGGGGACCAGCAAAGCCTAAGGGAAGAAATCAGAATTAGAAGTAGTTGGCCAGCTTGGAGCAAACGTCGTGTAGAGTCCCACGAGTCATTTTTCACAAAGAATTAATTCAATTAAAAGCAGAGGGATGGGGCTGTGGGTTATTGGAGGATATGGCTGAGTGTAGCTGATGGTTTGAACTGAAATTAAAAGTAAGGGGATGATGGAAGGGAAACGTCAAAATGTTTCTTTTCAACCTGTCTTATGTTTCACATCAGAAACACCAGAGCACTTTCAAAGCAAAACCTTTCAGCTTCCATTTGTCATTTGGAAGTGGAATTTCTCTCATAGTGGACCTGTTTATTTTTAAAAACTTAGAGATGAAGCAAAAAAATTTAATTAGGAGGACAAGGAAAAGATTTTGGGTTGACCCTAAATGATCATTCTTCCATCTTTTTTTCATTTCTCTGGAAATGAGAGGGGAAAATAGTTGGGTTTGACTTACTTCAGTTGATTTTCATGGATTCCAGTAAAATCAGGGGCCTGGAAAAAAAAAATTTGTTCTCAAGCTCTGAACCTTGCTCTGAACCAGGCTGTATCTCCTGGAGATGTGGGATGAGCACCTTCTCCTGATTGTAAATAGTCTGTGCTTATAGACAGTTATTGGAAATATAAAGATGTGAGGAAAAAAAAACCAGAGGAAATGAAATCCTTCTGAACCTCTCAGCAGTTCCCTGTGTGCTGGCAGGTCTCAGCCCCACTGGGGGCTCAGCTGGGAGCAGACCCCTGCTGAGGAGATGGACAGGGCTGGAGATGGCACTGGAGATGGCACTGGGGCAAGGGCTGAACTGGGAAGGGTCAGGAATGATCAGGGAGCCCCTGGGTCGCTCTGATGGGTGGGACTCCAGCCATGCCCATCCTGCTCCTTCCCACAGCAGGAGAAACATCAGGGAGGAAAAGCTCAGCTCACGTGAGCTCCCTGAGGATCATCCCTGGGCATCATCTCTGCCCATAGCACTCCATCCCATCCCCTCCCATCCCATCCCATCCCATCCCATCCCATCCCATCCCATCCCATCCCACCCCATCCCATCCCA
>VZRZ01005354.1:91667-107736 GCA_013398175.1 Climacteris rufus
ATCCCATTCCATCCCATCCCATCCCATCCCATCCCATCCCATCCCATCCCATCCCATCCCCTCCCACCCCATTCCATCCCATCCCATCCCATCCCATCCCACCCCATCCCATTCTCCTCTTTTTCCCTCCCAGGCTGGCACAGTGAGCACAGGACGGGGCAGGATTTGCCCCCTCGGGCTGTTTTGGCTCCCACAGTGCCCAGACAGCTCCTGCAGGCTCTCCATGGATATTGCTGGCTTGTCCCCGATTCCTGCTGAGCTCTGCAGCGTGTCCTGCAGGGGCTGGGCACCCACACCCCGAAATTGCTACAAAACCCAGCCAGAATGTCTGAATTCTGATCCCACATCCACCGTAGGTGTGCAGCACCTTCCTTGCAGACTTCTGTGACTTGAAGGGTCTCCGTGCTGGCCACAGCCAGACATCCTCCCCGCCTGTTTCTTAGAGAAATGGGGATATTTCTGCCTCTTTCCAGTTTTCCTGTTCCTCCTTCTCCCAACAGCACCTGAATCCATTTGTGGATTTCAACCACCTTCAAATCAGAGAATTTTTTACAAGGGCTGGAGGGCCAGGACCCAGGGAATTGCTCCCACTGCCAGAGGGCAGGGCTGGGTGGGATATTGGGCAGGAATTGTTCCCTGGGAGGGTGGGCAGGCCCTGGGATGGAATTCCCAGAGAAGCTGTGGCTGCCCCTGGATCCCTGGCAGTGCCCAAGGCCAGGCTGGAGGGGCTGGGAGCACCTGGGACAGTGGGAGGTGTCCCTGCCCTGGCAGGGGTGGCACTGGGTGGGCTTTAAGCTCTTTTCCAACCCAAACCATCCTGGGATTCCCTGACAGTTTTCTAGAGGAGCAGGCCCAAGGCAGCACCTGTCACGGTGCCACTGAGAGATGATGCTGCCACCTCCTCCCTGGTGGCTTCCAGTGGCAGCGGGAAGCTGGAAGGAGAGGTTTTCCAGACACTGCAGTGCAAGACTTGTTGGTAAATCTCCCTTGCAGACACAGACACGTGCTGGGGCTGTCAGCACTGAAATTCAAACAGCGGGGGATTTCCTTTCCTCACACGTTTGGGTTCTCCTGAGTCCTCTGTTCTGTTCCTGTCCACTTGGCATTGAATCCACACTCAGCACCTCGCCCCCATCACACACAGGAACTTTATAGACATCAAAAACAAACAAAAAGGAATAAAAATCAGCTAAAACAACCTAGGAAGAAGCATTAAGAAAACAGTTTCTTTTGCAGGACCATAGGGAAGACACAGCAAGAGAGGATCTTTGGAGGCAACAGAGCAGCTGAACAGACAGCAATTCCCTGCACTGAGGCTCTGAGCTGCAGAGTGTCCCACCCTTGCTCTCACACTGATTTCTGGGCAGCTGCACCACAAAAAAAAACCTTGCAAACAATCAATCCATACTCTGTGCTGCTTCGAGAGAACACTTTGGGGAAATTGCTCTTCTGTGTTGTCTGTCAGGGAAAAAGAGGAAAAGAGACACCTTTTTCCACAAGCATTTGATTTTACAGCCTCACAGAGAGGACCAAAATGGCCTGGGGGGAAGGGGTTGGTGCTCACCCTCAGTGAACATCGTCTCCAGCAGAGCTGGTGCTTGTACAGTCATTTACAGCAGCTGAGAAATCAGGCCTGGGGTCCTCATTATACAGGCAACACTGAATCCTGATTTATTATTCCCCAGGAACGAAGGGGGGGAGATGGAGGTCAGACAGCATAAAATCCAAATAAATAGGAGACATGAGTCATCTGGGGTCAGCTGGGAGTGCTAAGGATTCAGGACAAGGAATTCGTTTCCTGTAGGAAATCTTTCCTGGACACCATCTCAGAGCAGAGGGGCCATGGAGCCTGTGCTGGGCACAGGGGCATCCCCTGGGTTTCCCCTGGAATGTGCATCCTGGCAAGGCTGGGAAACCTGCAGAGGAACCCAGCAGAAGGAAGATCCTTGGCACAGGAACCAGAGTTCCTGATGGAAAGCACAGTTAGTCCAAAGGACACCACGGGAGAGTCACACAATCATGGAATGGTTTGGGGTGGAAGGGGCTTTAAATCCCATCCCATCCCAGCCCTGCCAGGGCAGGGACACCTCCCACTGTCCCAGGCGCTCCCAGCCCCATCCAGCCTGGCCTTGGGCACTGCCAGGGATCCAGGGGCAGCCACAGCTTCTCTGGGCACCCTGTGCCAGGGCTCCCCACCCTCCCAGGGAACAATTCCTGCCCAAAATCCAGTCTAAACCTCCCTTCTTCCAGCTTGAAGCCATTTCCCCTTGTCCTGCCAGGCTCTGATGAAGTGGTGCCACAGGAGGAGCAGGAGGAGAACGGAGCACCTTCCCTTTGAACCGCAGCAGCATCTCCAGGAGGACAAGGGAGGGAAAATAACTCTGCATCTCTTCTGTGGACACCCATCCCTGCCTCTCTTTGGTCTCCTGGAGCAGGTAGGAAATCACCACGTCTGATGAAATCCTAGGGGAGGAAGCTGTGCTGCTGCACATCTCTGCCAGCCCAGGGGGAGATGAACTACAAGGGGATGTATTATAATTGTCATTGGAAGCAAAGAATATCCTCCAATGCTTCCCTGGAGGAAAGCCATAACAACATGTAATTTTAAAAGCTGTGAGAGTAAATGTGAGAGAATAAAGGCCTGGAAAGTAATGCTGTCCCTCACTTTTGGAGTGGTTATTAGAAACACTAACTGGAGAGCACAGGGTAAGATCTAGCATGCTGTGATGTTAAAAAAAAAAACCAAAAAAACAAAAAAACAACAACTCTGAAAATGTCCTGGTTAATTAAATGGAAGAATCTCTTCTAATAAAGTGGAAAGCACTCTCTGAAGCAGCCACACAGTGAGTCATGCTCTGGGAGAGGATACACGGCACAAGTGTGTGGGCCAGCAGTCAGATGGAATCACAGAATCACAGAATCATGGAATCACAGGATGGTTTGGGGTGGAAGGGACCTAAAAGCCCACCCAGTGCCACCCCTGCCCTGGCAGGGACACCTCCCACTGCCCCAGGCTGCTCCAAACCCTGCCCAGCCTGGCCTTGGGCACTGCCAGGGATCCAGGGGCAGCCACAGCTTCTCTGGGAATTCCATCCCAGGCCCTCCCCACCCTCCCAGCCAGGAGCTGTCTGTAAATGTAAATACCCAATATCCCACCCAACCCTGATCTCTTTCAGCTGAAGGCATTGAGAGTCACCAAAAGAACAATTATCTGTGCACTGGCTCTGCAGAAGTGGAAGTGCCCAGGGGAGGGATGGTGCAGTGAGGGGTCCTGAGCTGCCTAAGCGTGCATGGGAAAAGCTGTGACACCCCGCAGTCCCTGGAGTCAGGGTGAAGAAGTGTGGACAGTCAGGATTTAAGAAAAGCAGAGTTTGGCAGTATTTCTCCTAGAAAGTGGTTTAGCAAGTTAAAAAGTGACAGCGCATCCAGGGGGGAGCTGCTAAAATATTTACAATGACATAATTTTTAAGAGTGATTTGAGGGGAATTAATTTTTTTGTGTGTGTGTGTGGGGGTGTGTGGAAAGAGTCTGTTTCCTTTGAAAATACTCACATTTCTCATGGAAGACTCAACCCGGGGAAGCTTTTTTTGCCAAAACTTCACAAATCACTGGGTTCAGTGAAAGGTTGATTTTTTTATCCTTGAAAGAATAGAAGCTCTTCTTTTTTTGATTTTATCTTTCTGTTCGGGGAAAGAACAAAACACTTGCTAGCCATACCCACCTTCAAGGCTGGTAAGGTCAGTCTTGGAATATCTTAGAAAACTTGGAAATGGTCTCAAAAGTCGCAGTTCACACCTTCCTCTAGGCTGTTCTCACACTCTCTGAGATAATGAACCAATGGATGACACCAACATTAAGGCACTGGAGGGTTTTGAAAAAAATCCCTTTGAAATCGATGCCAATTTCTGGCTCTGGATTCTCCAAATTGTTGCGACAGCTGCCAAGGGCAGATCCAAATTCCTCCTAATCCAAGGCAAGATCTGAGCACTTAAAAATGTAACACGATTCGAAGCCTGGATCTGAATTCTGCTGGAAACACCTCCCTTGTGTCCAGCGATGATGCTTCAAAGAGTCTCAGAGGCGCCAGAACATTCCAGCAGGGCAAATCCAACTTGTCAGTGAATCTTTTTTTTTTTAAAACTTTGATTTTTCACTGCTGGTAAGCAAAGGGGAGGCCAGATGTGTGACAGGAGGAAGGTGCCCAGGCTGTTGTCTGCTCTGGAGTGGTTTGGTTGGTTTGCTGCAGCTCCTGCCCAGGCTGTTATCTGCTCTGGAATTGTTTGGTTGCTTTGCTCCATCACCTGCCCAGGCTGTTGTCTGCTCTGGAATTGTTTGGTTGGTTTGCTGCAGCTCCTGCCCAGGCTGTTATCTGCTCTGGAATTGTTTGGTTGCTTTGCTCCATCACCTGCCCAGGCTGTTGTCTGCTCTGGAATTGTTTGGTTGCTTTGCTCCATCACCTGCCTGCCCCACACAGGACGGTCCAGCCGGGATGACCAGGCCAGGCAGGGACCAGGCTGAGCCAGACCTCTGGTGATCCCTCCCAAACCCAAATGAGAACGGCTCCCTGCTCTTTTGTGCCATCCCAAGGCTTCATTAAAGAGAATCACAGAATCCCTAAGGCTGGAAAGGACCTCCAAGATCATCAAGTCCAACCTTTGGCCAAATCCAAAGCAGATTAATCTCTTCCCAGCCCAGAGGTGAGCTGGGGATGCAGTGCTCCTCACCCTTCTGCTGGAGGCACTTTCCCCCATCAGCACAGCCCTCAGGCCCTGCACATCCCTCCTGTCCCCCACAAAGGACCCATTTCAGTGGCTTCCAGGGCTTTAGGGATCACAGAACCATTGAATATTTTGGGTTGGAAGGGGCTGTAAAGATCATCCCATCCCACCCCTGCCATGGCAGGGACACCTCCCACTGTCCCAGGGGCTCCCAGCCCTGTCCAACCTGGCCTTGGGCACTGCCAGGGATCCAGGGGCAGCCACAGCTTCTCTGGGAATTCCATGCCAGGGCCTGCCCACCCTCCCAGGGAAGGGCTCTCCCTGGTACCCCATCTACCCCTCCTCTGCCAGCTGGAAACCGCTCCTGTTCTGCACAACGTGAACCCCGTGCGGTCCCACGGGATTGCTGTGGGGGAAGCTGAGGCTGCTCTGCGCCTTTGCATTGCTCTGTGCCCGGTCCCAGCTCTTCCCTGCCCGTGGCTGCATTCCCAGCAAATGCCTGGCCCCGGGATTGGATGGGAGGAAGCGGCTCTGGAGATTTGCACGTCATTGGCAGCATCCTGAGCGCCTGGTGCCTCCACAGACACAACACCCCGCTATTCTGCCTGAAAGATGGAAAATAGGGCTCATTACGAACCAAACCCAGCACTAAAATCACTCCCTTTGTAGTCTGCAGTGAAAGCTCGGATGGAGAAGCACTTTTCCCGGGAAATCTCTGCTCCCTGGCTGCCGCACGGGAACAGCTTTGGCTGCAGCCGCTGACTCTGCGGGTGGAACCTCTGCCCTTCTGCTGGGGCAGAAACTCCCCGAGCCCAGCCCGCCTCGATTGGCATCGCTGGCAGCACAGACAGCGAGCTGGGCTGCGGGGCTTTGCGAGGGGCTGTCTGTAAATGTAAATACCGCTGGGAATCAGCTCCATGGAGCCCTGGCCTCCTGCGAGGTTCCCTGCTCGTGGCGGTGTCACCGAAACTGCGGGAGAAACAAAAACTCTCCAACAACATATTCCGGTGTTGGAGAATTCAGGCGTTGCTTTATTTACTGGCCGGGATGTACCACAGAAACCAATCCATCCACACATAGCCCGGCTGTGCAGAGAGAATCATTCCACGACACAGGATTTTACACGATTTTCCCCAACTTTATCCAGTCAGATCCATGGAGCTGCGCTGTTTCAGAGTCCACTGGTCCAGAGCTGAGCAACCCCCCCGTGTTCAGTTTCCCATTGGACCCGAACTTCCTCGCCTCCGATGTTAATGAGATTTTCATCCTTCGAGTTCTTATCAGTCTTTTCCTGACCAGACGCCTCCAGAGGCGGCATCCGAGGGTCGGTGTTGGTGGATGGCCACTGATGTTCCGTGATGTTCTGCTGATGTTTCGTTGATCTTCGTTGATGACTTTATCTCCTTTGGGTATCTTTGGGCGACTCCCAGTCTGTTATTATGCTAAGCCCATCTCCTAGAGTGATGCTAAATCTCCTAAAAAACCTAAAGAGAGTTCCTGTCCCCAAGGTAAAGTTAAGTCAAGCCTGACCAGAGACAAATAAAATTTTATAAAAGTTGTATCAATGGCAACAGCGGGGGTGGGAGGTCTGTAAGGTCCCTCCCAACCCAAACTGTTCTGTGATTCTGGGAAATCTCCATTCCTGTTGAAGCCGCTGTTTATTCCTGTCCTGTGTGGGCAGGTCATACAACAACCTTGTTTATTTTTGCAGGGACCTGGCGTTTTGGGGCTGAGACCAGAACCAGTGAAACAACTTTTGCAGAGGGATTTGTGTGGCAGGAGAGGGACGAAGGGCCCTGGACATCAAAAATACCTGCTGCTGTTACCTGGTTTTCTAGGCTCAGCCTCCCAGAAGTGGCATTAATTTATTACAGCCCAGCTGCTGTTACAGAGCCAGAGGATGGTCCCAGACGGGCCTTTGGAGCCAACCTTTGGATGTTTCCCGTGCAGGTGCCTGTTCACAGCCACTGCTCTTCAGAAGCAGTGGAGATGAGGAGACCCAGCTCCTGTGAACACGGTGACATAAACTGAGACAAGAGGAGCTGGACCCTAACCCCCCGTGTTCTTCCCCTCTGACTCCGAGAAACCTCGGCATCCCCAGCACATTTCGAGTTCCAGCCTTGTCTTCCACGTTTTCCAGGGCAGAGAAACCAGCGGGCACAGCCGGGGGCAGGACAGGGCGAGACTGAGGAGGGCAGAGTCCTGGCAAGGGGGCCTTTGCTGCCTGTTGTCTCAACGTGCACAGCCACTGCCAACATCTGCTTCTCCAAAACATCTGGCGTGTGGAGGGAACGCGGATGATGAACCCTGGGAAGCAAAGGGCACAGTAACACAGTGTGTGTTTGTCTTCCTGCAAACACACATTCCAGTTAGTGCTTTCTCACCCTCACGAGATTCTCAGGTGCCTGGCACCTCTCCTAAGCTCTACTCATGTTTAAGAGTTGGGGAAACTGAGGCAGGCTGCGGGAGCAGCAGTGACGGTTCCAGGGATGTTGATCCCTGAATGCCAAAGCAAAGGGATGAAGGTGTTAGGCCAGTGCTTTAAGCATTAGGAAATGTACCTTCCTGATGTGACACTGCTCCCTCTCCTTCTTGGCAGGAGAACGCTGGCTGCAGGTGACAGCCGGCACCAGATTTAAGGGAAAGGGAAAAGGAGGAAGATGAAAGGACAGAACCAAAAGACCATCCCCTGTGGCAGCTTTTACACAACCATCTCCCTCTGCAGAGTCCCACACATCCATTAAGGAAGCTTTTAGGACCAGCCCTTCTTTTGTTTTACGAATGAACCAGATGCCAAAGCCCCAGGAGCGGCAGCAGCACAAACCAAAGCCCAGATTCACCTCCTGAACGCGGCAACAGCGTGAGGCCACCTCAGCAAAGTCACCACAGCACCTTCCATCATCTCACTAAATTGCTGCTGCTCTAAGTAAAGAGAGACCGTAAAGATTTGGATTTTTGTATCAGATATTGGAAAGCGATTGAGGTCTTAACTGCGCTTCCTAAGGAGGAGTTTCACTCAACAAGCAGCAGTGACAGGTGATGGAGGGAGTTTGCTCCTCAGGAGAAGAGGGGTCTGATTCTGCATGGATCAGAGCATGGAAGGGGTTTTATTTTGGCAGTCTTTCTTCTAGTCCAATATTGCTTGTGAGAGGAGAGGCCCACTTCTCATCTAGCTGTGACATGAAACAGACTCTAATTATGCTCTTTCATATGAAAAATTAGGATTCAGGGATATATTTGTTTGCTACCTGTTCCTCTGAGCACCTCCCTCTTCTCAATCCCTGTGCAGTACTGGGAGTGTGAAACTCAGAATTAAAACCCCAAGGGATTTCTTGAGCTTTCCCATTGCAAAGTCTCCCGTGTCAGAGGATGGGATGAGCAACCAGCTCCTTTCCACTGCTGTCCTCTCCTGACAAAGCAGCTGGTTAGGCTCTGGTTTATGGAGGGTTTGGGTCATAGGGGAAATCAAAGAATTAGGAAAGAGAAGTGTCAGGGATTTTTTTGTTTGTTTTGGTTTTTTTTTTAATTGAGCAGATTTCCATCAGAAAAAAAAATGCTTAAAACAACCGTGGGCGAGGTGTTCATGTTTCAGCATCAAAACTGAAATCATCCTCAGTGGCATCATTTGTCGTCTTCCAACAAATCTTTTGAGGTGTGAAGGGAGTTTGATACTCAGCACAGAATCTCAGAATATTCTGAGTTGGAAAGGACCCACAAGGATCTTCCAGTCCATTCCCTGGCCCTGCCCAGACCCCCCAACAACCCCACCCTGGGCATCCCTGGCAGCGCTGTCCAACCTCCCCTGGAGCTCTGGCAGCCTTGGGAATGTCACCATTCCCTGGGGAGCCTGGGCAGTGCCAGCACCCTCTGGGGGAAGAACCTTCCCTGATCTCCACCTAAACCTGCCCTGGCACAGCTCCAGTCGTTCCAACCATGTGCAGAAAAGAAAATCCTTTGCCCTTTTATTCCACCTTCTCCTCACCTCCTCCCCGCCCGCCCTGCATCTCCCCGGGCTGCCCCAGCCCTGCCACGTTCTTCCTCCCCGCTCCTGTTTCCCCGCCCTGCTGGCAGTTCTGGGGAGCGTTCCCATCGCACCGGGAGGGAGCGGGAGCCACGGGCGCTGCTGCCCCGGGAGCCTCCCGCGGATTTCCAGCGGGGCCTTTGTGGGAAGTTAAGGACAAACCCTTCCCTGTGACAGCCTCGCTAATTAGCTGTTATTAACGGTGATAGCGGAGCTGTCCCGTCTGATGGGCAGCAGATTGCAGCAATTACAGGGATGGGCTGGGTGTGGGAGGCCGGGCTCTGGGGACTGAGGGATTTTGTCAGGCAGCACCCACGGGGCAGTGCTGCTCAGGGAAGAGTCCCCACGGCAGGAGGTCACGGCTGGGAAGATGCACCGGCCGCTGGCACCTCACAGGTCCCCACAACCCAGGGATTCTGGCAAGTCCACTCGCCAGGACCTGTCCAGTGAACCACAAACACAGAAACACTTCTGAGAAGCACCTCGTCCTCCCTGCCTGCCCTGCAGCCCCTCCAGCACCACAGGCATTTCCCTCTGGGTTGTGATAAGTGAACTTTGTTTGTTAATCAAACTTTGCTTAAATTGAATTAATTAAACTGATTTTTGCTTAACAAGAGAACTGCAAATTTCCGGGAATGTAAACAATGTATAATGACCCACCTAGTTACCGCATTGTCAGGAAACTTATCTATGTAAAGAACCGCAAATATCCAGGGGGGACAGATAATGTACAAGGATTCACCCAGTCACAGTTGTGTAAGTAGATTGTGTAAGAAGACTGAAAAAGTCGTAACAAGAACCTCAGAGGAAGATTACAGCCTTCAGCCCCACGACCACCAGGAGGTAGAAAACGATATGCGCAGAGTACACCAGGAAAGGACACGTGTACCGGAGGAAGAAGAGTATTTAACCAGGAACTTTGGGGGTCGGGGTTGCGCGCCGTTGGTGGAGCAGAAGCTCCCGGCCGCCCAGCGCTGTTTTGCCTGCTGTCGCTTGCTTAATAAACTAATCGTTATTAATTGGCTTGGCTCACATCAATTTATTTGAAGCCCAACTTATAACATGGGTGTGCATTTCCCTTTTCCATGGTGGATTTTCCTTCATGAAATGAGCCTTTGGGAATAAAACCCAGCACAACCCAGACACACGGCAGCCCATCCCTGCTTGGTGGCACATTTACAGAGGCAGCCCCAGCCACTGTTTCCCCGTTATCACTGGAGCTGCTGCAGACACCTTCCCCTGGTTCCTGTAACACTCACCTTCCCATCCCACTGCTCCCTGTGCTTCACTCAGCCCTCAAGGAAACTCTTGGCTGGAAAGAGAATCCAGCACACACCACACAGAGACCCTGGAGCCACTGTTGCAGTGGGAGATCCTGAGGGGCTCCTGTGATGTGAAACAGCCTAAAAGTGCCCTTTGGCGTGGAAAAGGGTCCTGAGGTGCCCAGGAGAAGGAGGAAAGGCAGGAGACTGAGGGATGCAGCTGAGGATCTCAGCACAGAGACTGGATCTCAGCACATTCCCCTTGGCACCTGCGCTTCCAACCCAGTGCCAGAGAGGCAGGGAAGGAAGAGAAGGAAGAGAAGGAAGAGGAGGAAGAGGAGGGAAGGGAAGGGAAGGGAAGGGAAGGGAAGGGAAGGGAAGGGTGTTCTTAGAGGTCTTTCCTCATTCATTGCTCTGAACCTGCTGCACATTTCTGCTGAGAAGTCACTGAACATGAGCTGAGGGAACAGCTCGGCCAACACCTGCAGCACTTGTCCACTTCCACGGGTTGTCTGACTCTGGCTGTGAGTTAGAAAAAGCCTTTATGGTATATCCAGAATGATCCAGGGCTGATATTTATTTTGGGATTTTGATTCAAAGTGGTTAGAATGAGAGGTGCAAATACTGATAAATTATCTTCTTCAATTTTTTCTCTCTCACAAAGCAGAAAAAAAATGGCACAGACTCGATTTCTATAATGTTCTGTTTTCATCAGTAAGAAGAAAATTTTCAAGCTTGGGTGCCAAAAGCAGGAAAATTAAATCTCTATTTAGACAGTTAAATAAGAGGCTCAGTTTTCAAAGGCACAATACCCTGTATTTTTAATTGCTGACAGAAGAGACTGAAATCTTACTTTACTTTTAAAAGGGTATTTTCTAAGTCCATAAATAAAACTTTCTTATTTGCAAAGCATTTCAACAGACAATGTTCACCAGGGAGTGAAGGACAGATGTTCACTGCAAAACAACATTCTGGGGTTTTTCTTTTTGACTTCAGCTCCTTGCAAGAGGCACCTTAGATGGATCCAAGGTGCCGTGCTCAGGTCTCCTTCCCTTCCTCTGCCCTGAGGGGCTGCACCCACTGCCAATGGAAATTGGGAAATTGGGGGAAGGGGCTGGAGCCCCAGGAGGGGCTGAGGGAGCTGGGAAGGGGCTGAGGGAGCTGGGAAGGGGCTGGAGCAGGGATGGGAAGGGGCTGGAGCCCCAGGAGGGGCTGAGGGAGCTGGGAAGGGGCTGGAGCAGGGATGGGAAGGGGCTGGAGCCCCAGGAGGGGCTGGGGGAGCTGGGAAGGGGCTCAGCCTGGAGCAAAGGAGGCTCAGGGGGCCCTGCTGGCTCTGCACAGCTCCTGCCAGGAGGGGCAGCCAGGGGGAAATTTGGGATGTTATCCCAGGGAACAGGGACAGGAGCAGAGGGAACGGCCTCAGGCTGGGCCAGGGCAGGCTCAGCTTGGATTTTGGGGCAATTCCTTCCTGGAAAGGGCTGTGCAGCCCTGGCACAGCTGCCCAGGGCAGGGGGAGTCCCCATCCCTGCAGAGATTTCAAATCCCTGTGGATGTGGCACTTGGGGACAGGGGCAGGGGTGGCCTGGGCAGTGCTGGGGATGGTTGGACTCCATGGGCTTGGAAGGCTTTTTCATCCTAAAGGATTCTGTGATTCCAGTTTGCTCTTGAGCCCATTTCCCCACTGTATGGACTGAGGTCCTGGCTGTGGTCCTGCCTTTGCTCCCAGCTTTGCCCATCCCTGACAGCAATTCCACCTCCCCAGAGCATCAACTCCCTCCGTGTGCAGGGCTGGACGCTGGAGAACCTGCAGTGTCTGCCTGGGGATAGGGCTGTGCCCCACACTGGCCAGGACATCCTGCCCCAGGGAGAAGCTTTTATGAAAATATTCCCAAATCCCAGCAAAAGGATAAAACAACCTCAGCTTAACTTGCTTTCAACTTCATTCCTCCCCACACACAAGGTAATTTTGCTGACATGTAGTCCTCTTCCTGAGGTGAGTACATCCCTATGTTCCCCAGGTTTTGAAAGTATAACTCTATTTTTACAAAATCTTTATTTTAATGGGGATCTCTTTAGTCCTCAGCACAGACAGGGAGGTCTCTAAGCAGTGGGAATGGTGCTGGAGTGCGAGCCTCAGGGTTTGACCTTGACTGGACCAAATCCCGAAAGGCTGTTGAATTAGGGCTGGTGTTAAATACTTCCCATCATTCCTCCCCAAATGCCAAGACCCAGGATTAACACTGATGGAAGATCAGATGCTCTGAGATAACTTAATGCATGGTGGAAGGGCTATCAGGGTCAGAAAGCAAATGAAAATACAATCCATAATTCTGAGGGGAAATGGGGATTTGTCACGAAGCTCTGAAAAGCAGCCAGGTGCTGGAATGAATAACAGTGTCTGGCAAGAGCTGGCACCCCATGATGGGTGAACTTCATCCCTTGGCCTTCTGAGCAAGCTCTGGGGGTGCCAGCAGAGTCGGGGGGAAATGTTTGCAGTGCCAGCCCTCCATGCCAGTGGACAAACAGGATTTTGCTCCCCAAGGGACGTCCATCAGCTTTGAGACCACCCCAAGCACCCTGGCAGAAAAACAAGTTTGGAAAGCAAATGCACAGACTTCCCAAGGAGATCCCCCCAAGGGCAGGTGATTCTGTGCCCAGGGGGTGTTTGGTGCTGTGTTTATCCTCGTGCCGACTCCAAGGGGATGGTTTCAGTGTGTGTGATGTTGTGCAAACACTGAACACGTGAAACTCCTTTGTCAGAAAGGATCAAGGGCACCAAACCCACTTTTCAGGGTGAAAATTGTCCAAGCAGCTGCTGTTTCTGGAAATAAATTGGTATATCACTGTTTTCATAACAGTGTGATTGTCCTCCAGCATCTGGAACCCCCAATAACTTCATGGGAGAGCTGTGGGTCGTTGGCATGTTGAATACTGAAGGGTCTAAGGTGCACTTGGGACATCTGAATGAGGCTCTTTGCCCTCAAAGATGCTGTGGCTTTACCCAAGACAATGATGGCAAATCTCAGTTATAATACCTGGTCACCTGGACAACACAGCAGGACACAGGCTGCTCTCCAGGTTATGAGAAAAAGTTTAGAAATGAACACAATATCCCCTTGTTATTAAGAAAAGGAGAAGGGAAGGAAAGCATTTCAGCAATAAAACCATCAATCTCTGGTTTATTTAAAAAATACTAAAACAATGAGCTGTAAATGGGGAATCTAGAAAACTCCTTTGATAAATGTCAGTACTTTTAAATTAGGACAAAGGAATTAGAAAAATGGAGGCTTATGTTTAATTCACTTGAAAGCAAATTAAAGGGTTCAGCTTATGGATGAAAAAGAAAATTAGGTTATTTTTTTCCCCTGAGAGTTACCAAGGCTACTGCAGCCCAGAGAAAGCCATAGAGCTTGGCGAGCTGCTGTTGACAGGGCTGTTTGCACATCTGAAGTGAATTTAGGAGCAATGGTTCCCTCTCAGAGATGGGAAGCTGGAGCAGGCGCTGGGTGATGTCCTGCAGGGCCAGCCCGCTGTGGGCTCTGTGTGACTCGGGTTTGTTCCCAGAGCTGTCCCTGCTCCACACTTCACCAGGGTGAGCAGGGTGAAGCCTCCAGCCGTGGGTTGTTTGCTTTTTCGGACACTCAGGTGCTGTAAAGTCCCTCCCTCACCTTGGCCTGGTGCCTCCAGCATTTCCTGCAGCCAGCACTGTCACCCCCAGCGCACGGGTGTCTGTCAGCTCGCACTGCCACGGCTCAAGCTGGGCATTCTGTCCGGCAGAGAAAGGGTTTAGCAAGTGCCCTGTGGAAGCAAACTTTAACTTGCAGGTTCCTGACTTTAGATTTTGAACTATTTCCTCCTGTTTCTGCTCATTCTTGAGGTCTTTGTGATATTCAACTCCTGCTATATTTCATGGAGGTTTCTCATTGGAACTTCATTTCCACCTCGGGGGTCAAAATTGTTATTGCAAATCTTAAACAAATCAATTGTTGCAGGCCAGGTTGGATGGGGTTTGGAACATCCTGGGATAGTGGGAGGTGTCCCTGCCATGGCAGGGCATGGAATGGGATGGAGCTTTACAGTCCCTTCCAACCTAAACTGTTCCATGAATTTATAATTCTCATTTCTCAGCACATTTTCTTTCTCAGTGCACTTTGCTTTTTCCACCTTCTTCAATGGTTCGCGTTACAGAAAGCAAAGTTGCCATATTTTTCTTTTCCCCAGGGACCTTACCTACATCAAGGCAAACATATAACTGGATATCAGCCATTCTTCCTTCAGTTCTGGACAATGTCTCTCCACCTTCTGTGTTTTCTTTTCAAGGTATCCCCTGAACGAATATACAAAGAGTACAGGGAGATTGGGGTCATCAGATCACTCAAATTCCCTTTTCTCTTTGGAAACAGCAAAATTATTGCAAACCATGGCAAATCAAACCTGCTTGGCAATGCATTTACACACCCTACAGCTGCTGAGACACTCTGGGGTCCTTGGAAGTAGGAAGATCTTCCTGAAAAGATTTCACAGCAGCTTCACAGTTATTGGGGTTTGATTTGGTTTTATTTGATCCTAAAGGGTAACAAGGAACTCTCAAACTCTCCTGTGAGCCCAGTCTCAGAGGCTGAATTATTCCAGAAGTTCAGCAACCAGAGAGTCCCATAACAACACATCTGCAAGCAGTAGAGAGCAGCAAGAGGAACAATTGCTACACACAAGCCCCCCCAAATTTCAATTCACAGCTCTTCCACTCTCACAAACAGGGGACAGGCCAGAACCAAACCCCTCCTCCTGCCCTCCTTGAAATCCAAAGCATCAAGAGCTGATGCAGGAGGTGAGTGCAGCCAGAGGGAGTTGGTGGCCAAGATCCTGGTGGGCAGGATCCTTCCCCAGGCCAGGAAAGGGTCACTGCTTCTGACAGGGGCCAGTGCTGGGCATCCAAGGGAGAGGGTGAGAATGAGGACAGCACAGGGCAAAACTCTTCAAAATACTCCTCTAACCTCCCACCTTGTGTCCCTGGGGGTTCCCAAGTCACAGGTGAGGTCTGTGCACCTCACTTACCCTTGCTGGAGTGCTCTTCTGGGAAATTGTCCAGTTAAGTTTTTGGAACTGTGTTAGGTTTCAGCAGTCACAAAATCCTGTGTCAAGGCAATGACACATTGAAGATCCCATTTCCCAATCAGTTTTGGATCTGCTTTAATTTAATATCCCGGAGCCTTCCTACTGGGCAGCACCCTTCTTCCCTCCCTAGGGCTTTAGTGGATTCACCTCCCCTGGATTTTCTTCCTGCCAAACATTTCTGGTGAAGGAGACACAGTTCATCCCTTTTCCTCCTGTTCCTGAACATCCTCAGCACCACAGTGCAGTGTATTCCTGCTTTGCTCTGAGGTCACTTTGCTAAATATTTGTCTCTGCACACAAACTTTTGCTCAGGTCCCACATGTTTTGCCCCCAAGAGGCAGAACAGGATCCAGTTTGGAAACCATTTATTTCTAAGGTGAAGGACTGGGTTTCAGGGTTTCTGCAGTTTGGTTTATGCATAAGTGGTGTGAAGCTGGGGGGGATTCCAGAAGTTTTGAACAATTACAACACAACCCTATCAATCAAATCATCATCAGGATTTTCTTGGCACCACACTGTGGAAGTTTGCAGAGTTGATCTCAGAGTCTGTTGCCTTTTTTATTTGGCCTTAGTCCAAATGTTGAGATTGTTCCAAATGGCTCCAAGCAGTGGGGTCTAGAAATGGTTGGGGCAGGGAGTTCTTTGGTCTTTCCCAGTTCTGGAGATAAAGTCAGTCAGTGTGTGGGGCTTCTGTTCCACCTGCTACTGCCTGGGCATCCTCCCCATGGCTGCCTGGCTTTTTCTTACTCCCTAGCAGAAGATTCCCTGGATTCTCACATTTCCCAGCCCACTTTTCTGGACAGTTCCATCCTCAGTTCAAAGCTCCCCGTATCTCCTGGCCAGCAGTGGTTTGTCTCATCCCCTGTGGATCACAGGCCAAGATTTGCCACCATTTCCCTGAGACACATTTTGAAACAAGAGCCACTTGTGCAGGAGTGCTGTCCTGGGATGGA
>VZRZ01005354.1:116034-126134 GCA_013398175.1 Climacteris rufus
TGGGCAGTAGAGCTGTGGCTGGGCAGTAGAGCTGTGGGTGGGCTTTGTGTTCTGCAGATGGAAAAGAAGAGAAATAAAGTTTGGTGGGGCTGGGTGGGGGAGTGTGTCCAGGAAGGGCTTGTGATGATGTGTACAATTTGTTAGTATCTGTCAGTTTGGTTTGGACGGTTGGGACGGATGGAGATGAGAGATCTCTGAAGTCAGGTCTTAGAGCATGAGGTTTATTGCGAAGGGCATGGGTATAGGGGACCTGCTAGGAGCTGCCTGCTGCAGCCAAAAGCAGGCCAGAAAAGCAGCAGAGAGAGAGTGAAGAGGTGAAGAGAATTGTGGCAAGAGAGCAAGAGAGCAAAACGGGCAAGAGCAAGAGAGGGCAAAAGCAAGAGCGGGTAAAAGTAAGAGCAAGAGAGCCCAAGAGAGTAAAAGCAAGAGAGTAAGACTCTCCCTGTATCTTACCAGAGCAATGGTGGATGCCCCTTCCCTGGAATCATTCAAGATCAGGTTGGATGGGGCTCTGAGCAACCTGGTCTAGTGGAAGATTTCTCTGCTCTTGAGAAGTTCCTTCAAACTCAAACCGGTCTATGACTGGGGTTTTTGACCCTATAAAAGGTCCCTTCCAAACTGTTCTGTGTTTCTATGGTAAGAAGTGCTCCCCCAGCTGCAGATGTGCCTTGGGGGCCCTTCAGCACTCAGCAGTGACACACCTTTCCCTGCCCCGGGGAGTGGCATCCCTGCACATCCAGGCTGTCCTCAGAGCCTGCTCATCTCCTGCGCTCTCTGCTCCACCTGACAAGAGCTGCTGGGAGGACTGGGATTTAGCTGCCTGCAGCAGGTGGCTTGGAGGGATGGATGACCCCCAGAGAGACTCAGAAAACCTCACTGTCCACTGCCTCAGTGTCCTCATGGGGAAAAATGGGTTTTCCTGTGTCCTGGTGTCTCAGATAAATATTCCCCAGCTCAAAAATGCTGTGGTCGTATCCTGTCACTCTCAAGTCTCATCTCTCTTCACCTCCCTTCATGTGAATCCATCTCCCTCCTCCACAGGCGTCTCCTCCGAGCACAGGAGGCTCAGGGGGCCCTGCTGGCTCTGCACAGCTCCTGCCAGGAGGGGCAGCCAGGGGGGTCGGGCTCTGCTCCAGGGAACAGGGACAGGAGCAGAGGGAACGGCCTCAGGCTGGGCCAGGGCAGGCTCAGCTTGGATTTTGGGGCAAGTACTTCCTGGAAAGGGCTGTGCAGCCCTGGCACAGCTGCCCAGGGCAGGGGGAGTCCCCATCCCTGGGGGGATTTCAAATCCCTGTGGATGTGGCACTTGGGGATGTGGGGCAGTGCTGGCCTGGGCAGTGCTGGGGACTGGTTGGACTCCATGGTCTTAGAGGGCTTTTCCAATTTAAATTATTATTTTCTTCTATTTTCCTCTTTCTGTCCAAATCCATCTGGAAAGCAGTTTGCAGGAAAGATGCAGTAAAAAGCGTTGTGCTGTGGTTTTGGTTTATAGAATCCAACTGGAAACTCCTGTCTGTGATTCCTGCCCTCCTGAGTGCTCTGGCAGAGTTGTTACAGCACTCCCCAACTGCCGCTGACATATGGTTTGGAGGGACACTTCGACACACAAGTGCAGGCAGCTGCTTTTTGAGGAGAAAGGAATGGTACAAGTGTTTTGGTGCTTCTTCCCAAGAGAGGATCAAATTGCTCATCTTTCCTGCATCTTCAAGCTCAGACATCTTCATTACCCCAAAGGGGATGGCAGCCCACTCTGGGATGGGAGTTTAAACAGGTTCAGATGCTACAGGGCTGTGAGTTAAGACCTGAGACACTGGTAGGCTTTTCCTCCTCACTTCCTGTTGCTTGTACAATGGAACAAAAAGGCCAAGCACACAGTTGGAGTTAAAACTCCTTCAGTGTTGCTGTCTGAGCTGCAGGTCTGTAGCTGCACACGCTGCTCACGGGTGTTCAGGTCTCCTCTGCCTCCAGGGAGGGGAGCTGCTGCTGCTGCTGCTGCTGCAAACCCAGAGAGGAGTGGAAGTGGAGTGGGAAGTGTTCACCTCTCCAGAGTCAGCAACGGGAGCAGCTCTGGGAGTCCCTGCCTGATCTGGGCTCTCTGGAGCCTCAGAGCTGAACTGTGCCCAGCAAGTGCTCAGGACAGGTCCTGGGAGAGCTCCAGGGTGCCCTAAGAGGTGGTGAATTGAGCTCAATCTCTACAAAATAATCAGGCTTTGCTTCAAGCTTTGCCTCAAATGAGGCTGGCTGGTTGCTCCTAGGAAAGGCCATCCTCCTGGATTAGTGAGGGCAAAGGAAATACAGGGCAGCTCCAGGCTGCTGGGAAGGGAGCCTTCACTTGGAACATGGCTGTGAATTTTTTTTTGAGCAAACAGTGTCTGAGCCACCACTTGTACAGCGTTCATGTGGTCCTGTCCATGAGAATTTTACATAAACATTCAAATCAATCATAAAGGGGTCTGAATGTCTCAATTCATCTTCTTTTACTCTTGCAGCCTTTATTGAGCACTTTGTTCTGGTTTTTTTTTCCTCCTGCTACCCAAACTGGACCCCCATAAGTGTCATCTCCACCTTGTTTTACTGTTGCAGCCTTTATTAAACTCTTTGCTTTATTTCTTTCCCTCCTGCTGCTCAAACTGCATTGCCCAAAGACATCACCTCCACCATGATTATAACTTTAATTTCTTTCTGTCCCTTGCTCATTCTAGTGGAAGGTGTCCCTGCCCATGACATGGGGCGCACCAGGATGAGCTTTAAGGTCCCTTCCAATCCAAATTGTTCCATGATTCTGTGACTGTGTGCTCTGCACTCCCCACAGCTGCTGTCCAGGATCTGCACACCAGCTCCCACAGTGCTGCCTGTAGCTGCAATGATTTTTCTTACAGCCAACCTCCCCCCCTTCATCAGAGTTGCTCCACTGAGAAAATCCATGAGGAAACTCACAGCTCCTCAGTCACCTGTGCCTGACTTTGGATAAACAAGTTCTCCTATCAGATTACCCGCTGCTCCTGATGCTGTAAAACAAGTTTTCCTATCAGATTACCTGTTTCTCCTGACGCTGTCCCTTGCCTGTGTGTGAGGAGCGATAAGCTGCCCGTGACAGCCCGCCCAGCCTCTCACAGATGCTGACTTGGTTCCTGCAGCCTGGAAAGAGCTGCCAGCTGTCTCCTGTAGCAATTCCTGTAGCATTTGACTGTAGCCCTGTGCATTTTTCCTTTTGTCGCTGCCAGCGTTTCCCTTTGATGTTCAGGCTGTGCATGACAAGGCCCTTACAAACCTGTCACAGGGCAGGAGGGGAGAGAACCCCCCTGGAACCTTCTGTGCTGGAGGCTGCAGGTGAGGGTTTGTGTTCACCATCCCTGCTGGAGGCTGCAGGTGAGGGTTTGTGTTCACCATCCCTGATGGAGAGGAGAGCAGGTGAGGGTTTGTGTTCACCATCCCTAAAGGAGAGGAGAGCAGGTGAGGGTTTGTGTTCACCATCCCTAAAGGAGAGGAGAGCAGGGGAGGGTTTGTGTTCACCATCCCTAAAGGAGAGGAGAGCAGGTGAGGGTTTGTGTTCACCATCCCTAAAGGAGAGGAGAGCAGGGGAGGGTTTGTGTTCACCATCCCTGATGGAGAGGAGAGCAGGGGAGGGTTTGTGTTCACCATCCCTAAAGGAGATGAGAGCAGGGGAGGGTTTGTGTTCACCATCCCTAAAGGAGAGGAGAGCAGGTGAGGGTTTGTGTTCACCATCCCTGCTGGGGAGGAGAGCAGAGCTGCACGCTGAATATCAGGCAGGGCTTGGACTGAACCAGGGGCATCTGATCTGTTTGTGTAAGCCCCAGAGAAGGCTGAGGCTGCCTGCTGAGGAGTTCACTCCTCCTTGCAAGGTCAGCTGGTTTGACACGAGTTACAGCAATTTCACGGTACATTTTCCCCCCCCTTCCAAGACATTTGTTTTGTTTCTTCCTCTTGGTGAGGGAACCCAGCGAGGCTGCCTGGGAGACAAAGTGCTCACCTTGGGCTGCCTGTCACAGGCTCATCATCCCTGGGAGGAGGGCTCAGGCAGAGCCATCCCTGCACAGCTTTCCTTCCAGGGTGGGGAAGGTGCTCACAGCCCATAAAACCTCCAAGGAGCGTGAAGGGGGGGTCTCCTCAAGGAGCTGGAATGGGGAAGAGCTCGAGCTGTGTGTTAGGAATGTAACACCTTTAGAACAGACGATGCTGTGGCTTTGGTACCTCACCCTCCAGCAGCCCAGCTTTGGGCAAGACTGGGCTCACACCTTTGTCTGCTGCCTGGGAGGGAATTGCTGCAGGAGAAAGTGGAATGAGTGAACTCTGTGATCTCAGAGGTCTTTTCTAACCTAAATGATTCTATGATTCCATTAATAAAAGCTTTGATTTCAAATTACTTACAGAAAGGAAGAAGAGCCAGTTTCCCCTTAGTGAGGGGATCACTTGAGGACCTGTCAGGCTTTGGAAAATTAGCAAATGTTAAACCAAATGTGCTGGCCCGAGGAACTCCTCAGAGGGGGTTGGGTCCCTGAGAACATGCTGATTCTCCCTGTCCAATTAGAAATCTTGTCTCCTTCGTGTGATCACTTAGACTGTTCAAAGGAAATGTCCTGAGATGCAGAGGAGGGACCTCCTCTGGGACAGAGCCTTAGAGGTTCTCCTGCTGTTTTGGGAACTTTGTTAAACTTGCACCACAAGGCTTCTCCATCAGGTCCAGAAGGTTTGGGAAGGGAGCAGTGGAGAAGGTTCTGAGCAGATTCTGGTCTGGAGGTGGGAAGTGGAGGAGAAGTGGCTCCTGAGGTGTCAGACAGGAGATGCAGATGAAGCTTCCCATGATAAGAGGGAATTCAGGGGCTGGGAGGGGGAAAGTGCAGCCTGTAAAGGTCTGAGAGCCGTTCTGGATGTGGGAAGCCCTAAGGGTTAGATTTTCCTTCTGCAAAAGGTGATGTGAGTCTCTGCAGGTGAAGTGACAGCTTGGGGAGCCATCCATCAGCCTGGAGTGTGGACACACATCCCAGGAAAAGCAGTGTCAGAGTTACCACCCTCCTGGGACTAATGCAAGGAAATTTATCTCCCTCTCCTGATACTGCTTCGTTCCACCTCCCGACAGAGCAGCCAGAGCAATCCTTAATGTGAGCTGGAAAGCCTGTTAGTAATTGAGCACCTGACCCTGGGGGTCCAGATCTCTAATTGAGTTCATTAGATGCTATCAAATTACCAATAAGTTTTGATTATAATGGAAGGGCTGGAGCAAAAAACAAACTAACAAACATGAACAAAAAAACCCCAAACAGCAAAAAGTAATCCAGTGAGCTCCCCCAGAAGTGTTTGATCCACAGGTTATGCTGTCCCATGGGATGAGGAATTGCAGCATCTGTTTTTGGGCCTCTCAGGTTTTGGATAATGATACAAGTTCGCTGCATCCAGGTGTACAATAAGGATCTTTTTAAAGCAGGGAGATTCCTGTGAGGCAGAGCCAGCAGACAGCGCAGTGTTTGACCCGGGATGTTTGTGTTGGTGGGAAGCAGCAAGCTACAAGCTGAGATCAACATTTCCCAGTAGTGTGTGAGGAACAATGTGACTTTTAGCAGCACCTGCTGCGTGCACAGCCCACAGCTCTTCTGTGCTCAGGCAGGAACCAAATTCGAGTGAGTGATGTGCTCTGAGAATCTCCCTGCACTGCACGGAGCTCAGCGAGGGCCACGGAGGGCAGAGGGCCAAGGGCTGCTGGAAGTGGTCAGGAGGAGGTGAGAAGGGAGAAGAGATCGGAAAACAGAAGCTCATTTCCCAGAGAAGTATTGGGCTTTTGGTACCATTTGACTTCCGAACAACAGTGACAAACCAGGAACAGTAAAAATGCAAATAAGAGATAGCAAGTGGAAAATAAAATGCTTATTAAGGATAATTCCAGGGAATGAAAAATGAGGAGTAAAGTGAAACCCCAGATGTTTCTCTTTTGTTTTACCTGCTTTCAGTAAGAAAACAGAAAATGGTCTTCCCAGAGGGACCCTGGACAGGAAGAGAAATGGAACTTGTTTCTCCCTTGTCCCCTGCCCTTGCACGGGACAGGGATGGTTCCCGCAGGCTGCAGGAAATGGGTTTCATCCCACCTGGTTTTCACCTGGTCTTCTGAACTTTTCCTTCCAGTTGTGGAGAGAGGTTGACAGGTCTGGAGGGACACTGGCCCTCTCTGCAGTTTGGTGTTATCTCCAAGGGCTATGAAGGCAATCACAGTGACAATTTTAGCTCTTCCTTTGATCAATGGGGTGAACCCAACCTAAACCACCAAGTTTGCTTGTCCTCCAAGGGAGCAGCTGATTCTGGAGGGAGCAGTCAAGGACTCATCCTTTCAGTATATCAAGCTAAAAAACTAAAGATAAAGAAAATGAGATTAAAACATTATTAATGCTTTGTTTTTCTACTTACAAAGCTCAGTTTTTCCCAGGGAACATATTTTTCCATGATGAAAAGAGAAGGAAAGGAATCCAGTGAGGTTCCAATTCCCTCAGACCTGATGGCTCTGGTCCTGGTGGTGGTTGGAATGATATGGAGTTGGTGAATCTCCTGGGGGTCACAGAGGCCAGTCAGTGCCAGGAGCCTTTGGAGCCATGGGAACTTGCCTGCCACACCCATTAAAATCCCTNATGGCTCTGGTCCTGGTGGTGGTTGGAATGATATGGAGTTGGTGAATCTCCTGGGGGTCACAGAGGCCAGTCAGTGCCAGGAGCCTTTGGAGCCATGGGAAAGTGCCTGCCACACCCATTAAAATCCCTGAAGAGGTTTTGGCCATGCCCTGGGCATTGCTCACAAGCCAAGGAAGTGGTCAGTCGGGGTGACCGACTCACCCAGTCGGGGTGCAAGCAGTTGCTCTGGTTTGTGGGGGAGGAGAGTTTAACAGCCTGAGTGAGGCAGTTCTGGGTCTGTTGGACCAGGACCTCGAGTTTCCTTAATTAACTGAGCAAGGCAGGGCACTGAGACCATCCTTTCCCTCCCAGGCACTGTCCATTCCTCAGGCAGCTTCCAGGTATTGCTGGGCAAACGTGTTTCAATTTAATCTCCTTCAATCCCCTACATTCATCTTCCTTTCCTCTGCTTGCAGCTCAGAAGGCAAAACACTCACAATGACACGAGATAATATCAAACAAATTATGGCCCTGGCTGATTTATTGGGAACAGAGGAATCCTGCTGTTCCAGGGGGAGGTGTGTGCAAACCCACACGTGGCCCCAGCCGAGGCCAGGGGTGTGCACAGGACAGGGTCACCAGAAGCTTCCTGCAGAGCCTGGAGACCCTTGGAGGGTCCTCTCCAGCAGGCAGAGCCTTCCTTGCCTTGCTTTTGCAGTGAGCACGACCTCGGGAAAGAGGAGACACGTGAGAGATGCCTGAGGGTGCTTGGTTTATCCAGAGCTGAAGAGGGAAGAAAGACACAGGCGAGAGAGAACACGCTCACTCTCTATAAATACCTTCAAGGTAACGGTGCAGGGGAAAGAAGAGGATTAGTCACACTCCTGTGCGACAGGGAGGGGAGCAGAGAGAGCAACAGCGTGAAGCACTGAAGGAAAAAGTTTTCAGCATTAGGAGTGAGATGTTCAGGCTATTTTTCTTTCTCATTTGTAATGGAAAAAGAAATTGCAGGGTCTCAGTTTGAGTTACGCTTGAAGCTTGATGAATTTTTTCAGGAGAGCTGTGAGTCACAGGCATGCATCACTGTGTGGGATCTGCAGGTCCTGGGTGCATCCAGGGGCTGTGCAGCCTGTGAGGCAGTAACAGTGTCACCAGGCACAGGGGCACCTGCACTGCAGGGTTGGCCAGAGCTCTTTCACTCCCCTTCCGCAGTGTGTTCCACGTTCACGTTGAAGGTGCCGTGGGATCGTGGTGCTGCTCAGCCCTTTGATGGTGGGGCTGGTGGAGATGGCTCAGTGGTGCACGAGGAGCCTTGGCAAGCCCTGGGCTCTGCCTGTTGTGTCTTGGTGGGGAGCTGGCTCCTCCTCTGCACTGGAACAGTGTTGGTAGCTCAGAGCCAGTGTCACCCTCTCCACCTCCCAGGCCCCCCCTGCTCCCAGGCCATGAGAACTGCTGCCCTCAGCCCTGCTCCTGTCCCTGGAAACGGAGGGGAGCAAGGCAGGGGTTTTGATGTAACCTCTCTGTGGGGTTGGCTCTAAGTCAGACTTGGGCAGTCACTCCTGTTGTCACCTTCTATTATGCTGGGACTCCAAAGTAAATGTCAAAAAAATACGGGTTGCTGCTGCCAAGATTCTTCCCTGTCTCCTCAAACAAGTGCCAAGAACTCTGTCTTCTCGTAACAAGTCAACTGGCCAAGTATAGGTGTCCCTGGAGAAAACCCTTCAGGCTGTTAAGAATTAACAAGTTGATTCAACTAAAGGTAAACAAGTTAATTATGTTGTTCTTCCGACTGTGGTTCCCTGGGAAAATGAATCTTGTATATGTCTCCATCTGTCCACCCCCAATAATTTTTCAGCCCTCTGGGCAGATTAGACAGAATCATAGATTCATGGAATGGTTTGGGTTGGAAGGGACCTGAAAGCTCATCTCCTCCCACCCCCTGCCACAGGCAGGGACACCTTCCAGTAGAGCAGGCTGCTCCAAGCCCTGTCCAACCTGTCCCTGTTTGATGAGAACTCTCAGAAGATGTTCAGATCCCACAGGCCTTGGCAAAGGGAATGAGCTCCTGGTGCCGCCCACTGGGGGAAACATCAGTGCAGAGCAGAAAGGGTGTGTGTAGAAGGAGATGCAGAAATCCAGCTCCTTTCCTAGTGGTGCTTGTTTTGTCCCAGTAAGCAAAGGGCTAAAGAATCCTTCCTGGGATCATAGAGGCAATCCATGCTGCCTGCAAGTGCAGGGAAAAAAGGCAACGTGGGAACTTCCCGTGGGTTCAGGATTGCTCCATGGGGAAGGGGAAAGGGGAGGTAAAGGCCTGTTAACCTCCCAGAGCAGCACCCATGGGGACACTGCTGCCCTGTGCCCTCTCTCAGGGGATGCCAAGGACTTGGTTCTGTGCCATCTGCAGCTGCTGAGGAGGGCTGCGTTCTCCAGAGGGATGGATGGATGTACATGATCATGGACCTGCTGGAGAGCCCAGAGGAGCCCCGGAGCTGCCCCAGGGCTGGAGCCCCTCTGCTCTGGAGCCAGCCTGGGAGAGCTGGGGGGGCTCAGCTGGAGCAGAGAAGGCTCCAGGGAGAGCTCAGAGCCCCTGGCAGGGCCTGAAGGGGCTCCAGGAGAGCTGGAGAGGGACTGGGGACAGGGAATGGAGGGACAGGACACAGGGAATGGCTCCCAGTGCCAGAGGGCAGGGTCAGATGGGATATTGGGAAGGAATTGTTCCCTGGGAGGGTGGGCAGGCCCTGGCACAGGGTGCCCAGAGAAGCTGTGGCTGCCCCTGGATCCCTGGCAGTGCCCAAGGCCAGGCTGGACAGGGCTTGGAGCAGCCTGGGGCAGTGGGAGGTGTCCCTGCCATGTCAGGGGTGGAACTGGTTGAGCTTTGAGGTCCCTTCCAACCCAAACCATTCCATGATTCTATGATTCTATTTTATTTTATTTTTTCTTAGGAGTGTGGGTGGCTTGTTGCAGGAACTCCTCCAGGCTGGATTTTCTTGCTGTGGTGTCACCTTGAACATGCCAAGGATGTGGGAGAATCGCTCAGGGGCAGCAGGTAACTGTTGGTGATGAAAGGAGTTGGGGAAAAACAGGCAGAAGGTCCCAAGGTTTGAGTCCATCTTGAAGGACAAAGCCTGGACAGCAGGGGACACCTGCTTGCACCAGGGCTCCTGCACCAGGGCTCCTGCACCAGGGCTCCTGGCAGCTCCAGCACCCAGGGCCGAGCGAGCTGCGGCTGCGCCCGCGCCTGCTGTGTGCTGCTGGGAACCCGTGGGACACAGGGACACAGGGACACACGGACACAGGGACAGAGCTGTGTCCATCCCCACCTCCCGTGTGCTGCTGGGCTCCTGTGGGACACAGGGACACAGGGACACACAGACACAGGGACACAGGGACACAGGGACACACAGACACACAGACACACAGACACAGGGACACACAGACACACACACGCAGACACACAGACACACAGACACACAGACACACAGACACACA
>VZRZ01005355.1:334-55358 GCA_013398175.1 Climacteris rufus
TTTTTTTTCCTTTCTTCTTTTTTTTTTTTTTTTTCCTCCTCCTCTCCTCCTCCTCCCCCTTCTCTGCCTCTTGTCTGGCTGGGGTGGAGGGGGGGACCCGGTTGGCAATTCCCCCATTTTGGGGCTCGCTTCGCGGTGGATTTCCTCTCTGCCTGGGTGTGTAGAGCGGGCGGCTCGTTAAAAAAAAAACACACCGAAACGAAGAGGTCTTTGTTGAATATTTTTTTAACTTTATGGTTTTCCGTGTGGGTTTTTTTTTTCTTTTCCCTTTCCCCCTTTCTCTCTCCCCCCCCCACCCCCGCCGCGTTCAGGTTGGATCAACGGAATGGAGAACAGCACGCAAGCCAGCACTTCTGTCGAGAAAAGAAATCACCATTGGAGAAGTTACAAGTTGATTATTGACCCGGCTCTGAAAAAAGGACAGCACAAACTCTACCGTTACGATGGGCAACATTTCAGCATGCCTGTGAGTGGGGGGCTCCCGGGTTTCCCCCATTGTGTCGTGTCTTCCCCTGCCAGCCTCCGTCTTACCGGCGTTTTGGGGGCTGGGGGTCTCTCCGGGTCGTGGTAATCCCCGCCGTAGCGCGTGTGTGTGGGAGGGGGTTCTGGGGGGGACACGCACAGCCACCAAAGTTACAGCCACCTGACACTGTGTATTCAACTGTCAGGAGCCCAAACCTGCGGGGTTTTTCTGTGTTTCCAATCTGTGTGCATTTCCCAGCAGTATTGCAATTTGACACGTGTGTGTGTGTGCGCTTCGCCTTCCCTTGAGACAGCCCGTGCTTTCTTGGGGTTTATTTTTTCTTTTATTTGTGTCTTAAATTTCAAGCCTTGTTATTGCTGTTTCTGTGTTTTCTCTCCTCCTTCTTCTCCCAGAACTCGGGGATCGCTCCTGTGGATTGTGTCAGGGATCCCAGAATAGGGCGAATATGGACCAAAACTAAGGAGTTGGAGCTGTCTGTCCCCAAATTCAAGGTACTGCCCTGACTTTTGGCTTTAGCTTTGTGTTCTTGTTCGTCTGGGAGTGAAGCCTGAGTTCCAAATAGTTTAATGGACCGTTTAAATGACAGTCATATTCCTATTAACATTGTTATTTAGCAAACTGTTTAACAATAATCCTGTTCTATAAGGATAACAAGAAATCAATGCATCTCTCTAACGAGATCACTTGAAGGTTTTGGAGCTGGGGCTTCTCGGGTGGGGGGCTCTGGGGGGGCTCTTTGCTGACAGTACTGCTCAAAATGCATCTTTGTAGCCCAGAAAGGAGCCGGTTCCAATGGCTGCAGCGGCAGAGCCTCTGCTCAGCTCTGAGGTTCATCCCAGAGCCTCAGAGGCGTTTATTTCCCCCCAAAGTTTGCAGGATTCTTTAACCCTCTCCCTCCTGTGCCATCCTTAGGCCCTCCTCCACACTCGTTAACAATTCCGATTGTTTCTATCACTGCCCACCTTGTGCCCGTTTCCAGATCGATGAATTTTACGTGGGGCCAGTGCCTCCCAAGCAGGTCACCTTTGCCAAGCTGAACGACAACATCCGCGAAAACTTTTTGGCCGATATGTGCAAGAAATACGGCGAAGTGGAAGAGGTGGAGATTCTCTACAACCCCAAGAACAAGAAGCACCTGGGCATTGCTAAAGTCATCTTTGCCACTGTCAAGGGTGCCCGGGAGGCTGTGCAGCACCTTCACAACACCTCCGTCATGGGCAACATCATCCACGTGGAGCTGGATACGAAAGGTGAGGGGGCACATTCCGGCCTCTCGCGTTGGGGCTTTGCAGAGCCTGGCCCGTCCCTCTCCCACCACAGAGGCTGCTGCAGAGGGCAGGGACGTGGTGATTAAAAATACGAAGGGAGCCGGCAGCGGGTCTGGTGTCTGGGGCCTGGGCGAGTCACGTGGAGCCAAATGTGTTGTCTGTTGCTAAGAGACAGCCCTGCAAAAGGCTGCCATCCTGCCTGTCCCCTGCCCGTCCCTGTCCCTGCTCGCTGCCCTCCCGTGTCCCCCATCTCCCTGCCCCGGGCCTGCCCACCGCCAGGGCTGCCGCACCGGGTGCCACCTGCCTTTTGCAAACTCGGGATTTTTGGGCAAGTCCCGGTGGTTCCTGGGAGGCAAATCTGTGGGTTCCGGCGGCAGCAGCGGGGCTGGGTGCTGTCCTCTGCGTGCCTGGCATTTCATTGATACTTAGAGCGGAGTGGGGGCTGGCACAGCAGAGTGCACACGCAGCACTTGTCAGTGTGTGAGTGTGTAAGGGTGAGACTGGCTCTTAAAGCAACAGCAGCTCCCTGTCCTGGAGTAACCACCTCCCAGCCACGCTCCCGAGCCCTCACCAGCCAAATAAACTTCCTGGAAGTGTGAAGGCATTGTGTTTTGTCTGTTCTCTCTCCTCCAAGCGTGCTGGTGGAAGGGCTTTGCTAAAATCTGCCTGAATTTTAGAAAATGTCTAAAGCTGAGGAGGTGTAGAGTTGCTGATTGTACTTCCTTCTGAATGTGGTGTTTCTGGTTTAAAACTCACTTGCTGCACTCTTTCTAGGGAAAAACACATTGCTTACACCATTCTCTTAAAAATGCTGGTATTTTTGTTCTCTGTCAAGGGGTTTCAACAATTTAGTGTACAACCAACACAGCAGTTGGTGTGCCACATGTGATAGAGTACAACAGGATGTTTATTGACATTACTGGCCACTGTTAGAAGAAAAATCACGGTAGTAGTATAATATTTTCTGTTGGGAGCTAGGCTTGACTTTACATGTGTATACTTTGATGTTCTAGTATCATTAATTTCTACAGACAGGCTCCTTCCCCTGCTTTGAAATTTGAAGGTAAAAATCACATTTAAGGACAAATTAACCATTTGCAGATTTAATAATATAAGCTAAAGCTGGCTTGCAAGTGATGGATGTCTTAATGACAATCATTTTAAACAAGCTGGTTATAACTACCTTCCTCCTTGTTCTCCTCTGTTTATAAACTACACTGCAAGTCTTGACCAGGCAGCTGTTCTAGGAAGTTTGTAGCACATCAGGGAAATGAGGGGGGGTTTATGCTTCTGTTTCCTGGGAGAAAGTGCTGAAGTCAGTTTCAAATTGCACTGCTGTTTTGTTTGCCAGCTTTATGCTTCTAATGTATTTTTTTTTTCACACAGTTGCTTCTTTTTCGTTCTAAAAGAGTAGGACTGTCAGTGTGCTATAATCTGTCAGGATCAAGTAAAAATGGTATTCCTAAAATAGCAGTAGTAGGTTAGGACATACTTAGTATATGTATGTATCATTTTCAACATTTCTTTCTAGTATTCTGCTATGCAAGACAATGAAAGGTTGGTTTAAAACTTTGTTTCCACAGTGTAGCAAAATAAATATGAGGAGTGAAACTGTCATTTTTATCTGTCTGGTGCGAGCATAGGCCTGGGAGTCTGAAACTAATAAATCCAGGCTGCTCATCTGAGACAGGCTTGTTTAAAGAAACTTCTCTGGCTCAGTTTATCCATCTCCAGACTGGACACAATTAATAATGACCTGTCTTGGAGCAATAGCTAGGAATCATTTCACATTCATAAACCTCTTTGAAATTGTAACTTTTTCTGCATTATGTTGGGTATCCAGGAAGGATTACGAAACTAACTATTACTTTATATTTTTTTTAAAACAAAATAAGCCTGAGACTTACATATCCGTGGTGTTGTAGTGTCATGTGTGGGTGGTGTGTGTTAATATTTCAAGTTTATCTTCAAACTCTTGCAGTGAAGAGATCTATTTTGTCATGACTTCACTTGAACTAAAACAATTTACATAGTTGAGGATGTGCCTCAGGACCTTGTGAAATGAGATTTGATACCCAACTAACCTAATCTGCAGCATTTGTTCAACATATATAAGTCTTCTTCAGGACAGAATTGTGCTAAGAGGTGCTGTGTTTTTGAATTAAATGGGATGATTCACCATTTAGGAGTTTGGGGGCTGATTCTGCAGGACTTTCTCATGAAAGTAGTCCTGGTTTTGGGGAGATATTGCCTGAATTCATCTTCTAGGCTCAGGTGCTGGGTCTATCCATTTTTCTATGTATTCTTTATCTTTCAGAGCAAAATTCAGACAGTTTCAGGGTCTGATTCTGTTGCCTTTGAAGCTGATGACAGATTTCTTACAGACTGCAAAATAAGTAGGATTAAGTTTTTGTAGTAATGAAAAATTCAATATTAAGAAACTGGGTCTTTGTAGACTTTAGGAATGAAAAGGCTGAGGCTCAGTAACACTCTATGGGACAGTTTGCTTCTCTGGCTTTATTCTTTGAGGGATGCCACTGAGTTCTCCTTAAACTAGGAAAAAAAAAGGATTAATTAGTGTGTGTTTGGAAAGACAGCATTAACGGTTTTGTCCTCAGCATTCTGTGTTTGCATTAGTAACAGGCAGTTTCTATGAGCAAGGTGTGTAGGGAGAGCTTTCTGAAGTGGCTCTGGGTGTTGGCAGAGGCTTCTCCCTTGGGTGAGAGTTTCACTTCTCAAATCTGCAAGCTATTTGCTTGGCACTTTGGAGAGGAGGGAAACGGCTGCGCTCCAGAAAGCATGGTAGAGAGCAGAGCTGCCAAGGAGACTGAAAAGAGGAAAAAGGATTTAGAAACCTCCTTGTCTTGGCTGGAGAAGGGAGTGTCTGACTTCTCTTGCCCAGCAGATTAGTTAAAAATGATCCCTGTGAGCTCAGAGGTGATAACTGCTCCTCGCTTGCAGGGATGCAGTGGGCTGGGAGTGGTAGCAGGGTCATGTGAGTGTCAAGAATGTGTATTTTTACAGAGATTATGATATTTCTGTTTAACCAACTCTTGCATTGTGGTCTCTGCAGGTGAAACCCGCATGAGATTCTATGAACTGCTCGTTAATGGTCTTTACACTCCTCAGACCCTCCCTGTGGGCACCGAACAGGACGTGTCCCCAACTGGGAACGAAGCTCTCCAGGTTGGTGTGCTTGGTGTTTTTTTTAAGAACAACTTTCTAGAAAATTTCAAACATTAACAGTAGTGTTTTAACGTTTTTAATTTAGCTTCTTTTTTGTGTCTTGCCATAGTGGACGTTACCAATTCACATTTAAATATAACTTGCTCATAATTGCCATAGCAAATGTAGCTCTGAATGTGGAGCATGTGGCTGATCTGTGCCTGCATAGCACAGGAGGTGCTTTTTGTCTTTCTGAGAGAAAAATGCCTATAGAACCGACAGAACGTGCCCTATTAACATTAGAAATTCCTGCAGTTAGGACTGGATCAGATCTGTCCCTGAGATGAGATTATTCCCTTGAAGTCAGGGGAATGATTTACAGTGGTACATTTGGCCTGGCGTCTGCGGTGTGTAATCCTCAGCGCGCACGGACTTCAGCCTTGCTTAAAGGCTAAAAGGTGGAAGGTGTCTGAGCTTCAATAGTGGCATCAATTTTCCAGAATCTTAATGAGTTGCTAGAATCAGCTTTTAATAAAAGCAGTGGGCAGAATTCCTGTGGGCTTCCAGGGGTCCCTCGATATTTAGGGCACAATTCTCTACGTGGCTTTGCACGCTTACCTGCTTCCCTGCCAACCCCACTGGGCTGAGAGGAGAGGGGGAAGGGAAGCCTGTTTGTGTGAAATCATCAGCCTCCTTGGCTGGTCTAAATGTATTTTGCCTTCTCATTGTGACTTAAAAATTTATTTTAAGACATCAAATTTGAAAAAGATTTGGCAGATTTTTTTCCCTGTCTTCTTATCTGAACTCTTATGACGCCTTCAAATGCCACATTTCATTAATTCTGTGATCAGGTCTTCTCAGGACAGGTAAGAGCTGTACATTCCACAGGAAAATCCCATTGATCTGAAAAAAAAATATTTTTCCTTTTCTCCTGCCAAGAACCCTAGCAGCACCAAGGCAAAACCCCAGTATCCTTTTAACAAAATCATAAAGAGGTTGGTTCTTCCTTACCTCCCAGCAAGGTGCTTTTAAAAGGCAGGAGGGAGGCAAGTAATTATTTTGTTGGGTGCCCTGCTATGAGCAGACCCTGACTGCTCATTGCTGCTGGTTCCACATCTCAAATAAAAAGGGACAGATTTGTTCTTACTCTTTTTTCAGGGTTAATGGCAAAACACTTAATTGATGGTATCATGCAAAGCAGTCCCTGCTGTAATTAAGATATCTCTAGATATTGTGTTCATGTATTATATTATTGTCCTGAATTAATTTTTTTCCCAATTACCACCAAAATTATTGCTTTGTGGGTAACTTTTAATTGTTTGCATCATGGTTTTGACACTAGAATCTGCCAACAAACTGGTTTGCTGTTGTAGTTTAGTAAATTACTCCTGACATTTGCTGCCCCCCTTTGCAGAGCAGCACAGACCTGACAGTTCTGCAGTCCCTTCCTCCAGGCCATCCACACACAGTCCACAGCACATCTACACCAAAGGTGCAGAGGTGTGGATGTTGCTAAGAACCAGCCACGTGCTTCCTGCTCTTTTCTGTGGCTTTTAGAACAGTTGAGGAAGAAACTTTGCTGATGTCCCTGTGGTCATGGTGTCAAGGGGGTCACACTGAGAGCAAGTCCCCACTGCTGAGTGGGTGAGATGTGTGAGCTCAGCTCGAGTTTGATGGTGCTGGCATGTTCCAAGCAGGTCATTTTCCAGGTCTCTCTACCTACCTGTGCTTGAGAGAGGAGCAGCCAGCCTGTGGCCTCACCAGCTGGCTGGCCTGGTGTGCTCTTGGGGAGCTGGAACTCAGTCCATCCTCTTTTGCTACCAGGAGGATTCTCACTGAGCTCCTGCTTTGCATTATGGAAAATTGATTCTGGAGCTGATGATTAGTGTGGCACTGTTATGACTCAGCAGAGTCTGAGTTGGAGCAGGGCTGCTCCTAGAAACCCCCTGAATGTGCCTGAGAAGTGAGTTGCAGAGCAATTACTTGGCTGCTCTGTAGGTTGCAGGGTTTCGGTTTCAAATGCCAAAATCAGTAGCACTCTGAGCATTTGTCTTTGTGAATAGCTTTGAAAAGGTGTTTCTGGCAACTGAAAACTTTGTGTGCTTTTTATATGTGTAGCCATCTCCCTTGTTAGCTGAGTGGTGGGGAGGACAGTGCGTCAGCTCTGCTGCATAGGTTTGGCTGCAGGCTGGCAGTTTGCTCATTTGTGTGTTTTGATTTGTTCACAAAAAAGGATAAATTGACTGTTTCATGTCTCAGACTTTTTTTCTTTTCTTCCCTGTTTACAATTTATTCAAGCCTTACATAGTTGCTAGAAATTGAAACTCTTTCAGCTAAAAGTGACGTACAAGTCCCCTGTTCACCTGACGCTCTTGGGGGTAGCTTACAAGGAAAACTGTATCTGTACTGTTGTATCTGCTTTCTTCTTCCTCCTCTTGCAGACAAGTTCCTCTTTGCTCGCCTTTTTCTTTCAAATCAAAGGGGACTGTTAATAATGGATAATGGTTTGTGTTTTCAGGGATGCTGTAACCTATTTATTTTTTTGCCGTGGAAATCAGCGCGAACTCCTGGGTACTGAACTCCTCTGAAAACCAGACGGATTAGACAAATACCTTTATAAAAATGTGTGTTTAGGTGCTTTTCTCTCCTCTGTTGTTGCAGCTGACGGACTCCCTGAAGCGCCTGAAGGACAGTGCCCTTTCTTCCGCGGGCTCCTCCGTTACCCCAAACAGCAGCACCCCCTTTTCCCACGACACAGCCTATTCCAGCTGTCGGCAGGACACCCCAAACTCCTACAGCCAATTCACCCCGCAGTCCCAAGGAACACCTCACACCCCGCGGCTGGGGACGCCGTTTTCCCAGGATTCCACCTATTCCAGTCGCCAGACAACGCCCGTGTACCATTTTGGGCAGGACAGTGGGTACAAACCCAGGAGACACGAGACGAAATTCACGGACGCGTACAACCGGCGCCCCGGCCACCACTACGTGCACAACTCGGCGGGGGTGTTCCGAGGCACGGAGCATCAGTTTGGTACATTCAAATCCCATCAGCAGGAGCCAGTTCAGTTCTCTCACACTCCTCCCCTGAGCCACTCGAGTTCTTCGAGCTACAAATCTGCCTTCTCTCCTTACCAAGCACCAGCTGTGTTCCCCCAGTCCGACGAGCAGCAGTTCCCCCAAACTTCCAGGGAAGCAGAGTACCGGAGACCTGCGCCTCCTCCCACTGAGATGGTTGTGGAAAGCAGTGCTGCCCCAAGCATCGATTTTGTCCCAGTGAAGGAGAAACCGGAGGAGCCTCCGCCCTTGCCCGACTCGAACTCCGTTCCTGAACCGAGCACAGCGTCCTTCTCTCAGACTCCAGAGAGGAGTGAGACCCCTGGCACCCCCACCATGGAGTCTGAAATGCAGCATAACAGTTTAGACTCAAGGATTGAGATGCTCTTGAAAGAGCAGAGAACAAAATTACCCTTTCTTAACGAGCATGACTCGGATAACGAGATCCGAATGGAAGGCAGCCCTATTTCCTCCTCTTCCTCCCAGCTCTCTCCCATCCCCACGTACGGTTCGAACTCTCAGCCCGGTTTCAGGGGCCAGACGCCTTCCTCACGCCCTTCCAGCACGGGCTTGGAGGACATCAGCCCCACACCCTTACCTGACTCTGACGAGGACGAGCCCATCGCTGGGACGGCTTCTCTGAGTCAGAATTCCCGGGGGACCTCGGAGGCCAGCATGACTCCCATTGACCAGCTGAGCAGGACCTCCAAAATTGAGACCTCAGAGGCTAAAGAAATGGTGCCTGGTGACCAGACTCCAACATCAGAAAAAATGGACGAGGTAAGTGAGCTGGAACTGGGTTATGAAGCTTTGCACGTGTCCCCAGAGCTGGGGAATCGCGCTCGTCTTTGTGTTGTCAGAGCTTGGGGTTTCTGGTGGCTTTCCCTTTTACTCGAGCCAGCTGGAAATTAGTTAGATGTGACACAAAGTGATGGTCTTAATCGACTTGCCAGCCTCTAGCTTTCTTTATTTATAATATCAGCCTGCTGCAATTTATAGCTTCAGGAGAGCTCAAGGACTGCACAAGCCACCAAAGTTTGGCCAGTGCTCAGGCTGTGTGAATGTCCTGAGTGTTGACAGACACTTAAGCCACTAGAGGAGTTAATGGAGCACTTTCTGCTATTGCTGTGGTCCCTGAGCAGGGGTGTGTATGCAGGCACACACACTTGCTCAACGGGGCTTTCGTGTTGCACTGAAGTATTGAGTGTATATGGTGTTTGAAAGCTCTCCAGCTATTCCTGCCATCTGGTTCCAACAGGAGACAGTTGCTGGGTTTTAGTACTCACTTTGCTCAGGAGGGAGTATTTGGAAGGGGGAGGTAGTTCACTTGTGGGGGATGTGCTCCACTGAGTCTTCCAATAATAGAGCAGAGCTTGTTGCCTCTGCTGGGGCATCTGTGGCTGAAGGGAGAGCGAGAGCTGAACAGCGTGGAGTGGTGCCAGCAGACAGGAATTCTGTTGCATGGTGTGTCTGTTTGGGAGGTCTGTTGCAACAAATGTGAGTGTCACTGCAGTGGACGTGTTGGTCCTATTCTGCTGTATCAAGGAACAGTCAAAATACAGATCTCTGCAAATGCCAGACCTTTCTCCTCAATGTTTATAATGGTCATGCAAGCAAATGAAACTGCTGTCCCTGGTGTGCAAGAATGCTGCAGTCAAGAGGGCTGGTCTTGTGTAAATGTCCCGAGTGTGGTAGATCAATTTAATTTACTCACGAAAGTTTGCCGGGGTTAAGCTGGCAGGATGGATTTCCCTCCAGTGGTTTGCAGTTGTGAGCTTTTCACTGGAGGAGCAGCTGCATTTTGGGAGAGGAGGAGCTGCTCCTGTAACTATGGGCTTTGCAGGGTGCTTTACTGGAGGGAAAGCTCTGCAGCAGTAACACAGTGCAGGTCTCGATGCTAAATAGTGAAAACAATGTGACTGTGCTGGATATTTTGTTTTTTCTACATGCCTTTCCAAACCTGCTTGGCCTTGCAGTTGCCAGTTTAGCCTTTGAAACAATTCAGCTGCTTGAGTTCTCATTCATCATCCAGGTTGGCCCAGACTCCCCTCTTGGGAGGCAAGTCCCTGGCTGGTGGGGCCTGATGATGTGTTAATTAGGAATGGAGTTTTGATTCCTTGAGCTCTGGTCTGGCAGGCTTAAGAGGGGATACTCTGTTTGCCTAAAAAACAATGAGGAAGGCATCCCTCATCTCCTTGCCTTTCTGGGTTTGTACCTGCTGGCCTTGCTCTCATGCAGGTGGGTTGCAGCCAGTTCTGGGTGTGTTTAGGAGGATGGGTGGGTGCCAGCACGGTGTGTGGGGTCGGGCACTTTCTGGAGCTGACAGTGGGGCCGGGGAGTGGCTGGGATGTGATGCTGTAGGTTGTGGTTTGGGGCAGCATTGTGCTGACACTGAAGCCCACGCTAAGTCTTTGTTTCCCCTTAATGAGATGCTGGTGTCAGAAGTTCATGTCGATGGTTCTGTGATATAAAATGATTTAAGTACCTCATTCCTCTGCAGAAGTCAGAAGAGTGGAAGCAGGGTCTCCATGCAGGTCATTGCTGCCTTATTTGTCTCCTCCCCCCCGAAAAAAGTTGATGTTTGTTGTTGGAGCTGTTTATTTGAGTTTCCTCTTGGTTACAAATCACACTAAGCTACTCTGACATGTTTGAAAAGTTGCCTGTGCCTTTCATTGCTCCCTGTGATGGACAAAAATGATCTCCATGTGTTTTTGCTTCCTTTCCCCACCCTTCTCCCCACAGTTCTTTGCTTTAGAAAAAGGCTGTCCTGGCTCCCCTCTCTTTTGCTGAAGGAGCAGAGCTGAACAGTGACTTAACATAGGCTGAAATTTGAGCTGCAGCTTTCCAACTGAGTTAGAGAGGGGCATTGAGTCTGTGTAAGGGCTGGAAAGCTGAACCTCCGGCTTCAACCTATTGTGATACCACTATTCAACTCCAGTCCTTCAGAGAGTCCTCCAGCAAAACAGAGGGAAGGCAGACATTAATATTTCTAGTGACTGTGTGGCTTGGGGTGCAGAGCAGGAATGATATCTTAGCATAGGGAAGGCTCATTAAGTATCATAAGGAAGCAATAAAGTGCAGAGAGTTTGAACTTATTTACTTCATATTTTGCTCTTCAAGGGTTAGAGCAGCCCCAGGCCAACTCTCTTTGGGGGGGTGCTCTGGCTGGGAAAATCTCAGGATTCATGAGGATGCCAGCAAAGTCACAGGGAAGCTTTTCCTGAGATGATCGGTGCTTTTGGAGGACCTCCTCCTGTTTCCCATCAAAACAAGCACAGTTTTTGTCAGTGATTGCTGATTGACAGTAACATCTGGTCTATAGGTGAAGCCCTGTCAAATCCTCAGGCAGATTAACCCCCCCAGACTTGCCATAAGTAAAGGAGGTACAGCCAAGCCCCAGCAAATGCTCTGATTTATCATGCAAGACCCTGGAGTTTGATTTCAAGATCCGGTATGATACTCCTAAGCCAGAGTTTGGCAGGGATTTGGGGTGTGGGAGAGGAAGAGCTCTGCATCTGTCTGCAACACCTAACCCAGCTAATCTCAGAGCAGTGATTAAGGTCGGCAGGGAAAGTCCAGCTAAGCTTGGCCAAGGGACCAGGCTGAGAGGTGGAACAGTGGGATATGGGCAGTAGCAGGTGAGGGTAGGAAAAGGATCCTTTCCAAACAGCACAACCTGCCAGACAGGAAGGCAGGGCAGAGAGGACTTTTTAAGAAACCAGAAGATGGCAAAGAAAAAGGAAAAAAAAAAAGGCTGGGCTGCATTGTTATACGAAGGAAATTTTTGAGGGTAGCAAGGTACAAACTTTCCTTCCTATGTGCTTGAGAAGATAAAAAGGAAAGAATTGTAATAATTTCTTTTCACAGGATCTTTGCTGTTTGGGAAGTGAAAAGGTTAAGTACGTACAGTTTGACGTTTTGACATCCCATCGGAGCCAGGTCTGGTTTTGGCTTGGCTTGTGACAGGAAGAGGCCCTGCCTTTGTGCTGGGGAGGGTGACAGGATTGCAGAGAGTCACTTTGCTGTATACTGATGATGCCTTTCATGTTTCAGCTTATGAATGGATCAGTTTGTATGCATAGCCAGCGTGTAGTAGGAAGACTGTATGGTTGACAGTGGTACTTTTCCAGATTTATAAGTACAAAAGCACTTTTTAATTGAGGATCAGCAGTCTCTTGTCCTCCTGGTAGTTTGGCTAAGCACTGAGTTACTGAGGTGGGAGTGGCACCTTAAAAACGCCAAAGATCATCATTAAAATAAAGATCTTGAAACATGAATGAGGTGAGAGCAGTTCTGCTGCTGCTTGCTGGGAATTTTAGCAAATGGATTGGGGAATGAACTGGGAGTCACATAGTGCCCTATAGCTCTAGAGACCCTGAAAGCCACTGCTGTCACCACCTGTCCCACCGGCTGTTGAGAGTTTTTCATGCTGTGCTGGGTGCTGAGGTGCCTCCTGCAGGACAGCACCAGCATCCCTGGGACAAGCTGTGTGGATGCAGTGGTTCCTCTCCCAGTTACCCAGGCAGGATTTCCCAGCTGGGCTTGCACACAGATGAGGTGGGTCAGCGAGCTCTGCTGAAGGCCCTGGGGTTACATTTGGGCTGAATTTGTCCTTCTTGTTGAAGCATTCTTGTGTGGTCACGGCCAGAACTGGAAGAAATATTTGTTGAAGTGTCACATTGTCCCTCTGGAACCTTAGCAGGATGTGATGACATTCCCCTCAAGACACTGCCTCGTGTCTTGTGTGGCTCCACGCTGCTGCATCCCCCTTCCAGACTGGGCAGTGTTTCAATAGCTGGTAAATGATTGCCCATTCCTGCAGAGCCAAATTCAGCCTTCAGTTGTGCAAACTCTTGTGAGACAAAACAGAGCCCAGATGCTGTCGAGGCAGTGAGAGGAGCAGTTGAGGGTTTCAGTGCCAGCAGTGGCTGCCCCAGGAGTGGTCGATGCCCCTTGGAGCTAAACTGAACAGGAACAAGTCCATTTGTGCCTGCAGAAGGATGTTCTCCTCCCGTACCCTGCTCCCACCCATGGGTTGTGGGGGTTGGAGGCAGCCCCATGTTCCTGGGACACTGGTGATGAGTTAGATGGAGCCTCCTAAAGATGAACCCAATCTCTCTCTACTGAGGAACATTTCTGGGTTGGAGAGCTCAGAAGTGATTTATTCAAGGTAAATGCACATTAAGGTTGAGAAGGTAGATCCTGAAGAGCCAGGAAATTTGATACCTTCGTTTCCACAGTAACCATGCAAGAGCCCTTATGCCCATGAGTAGCTGTTATGTATATATAATATATATGGGTACACCTGGGATCCAGTTTACAGCTGGAGTGGGATTCATCATTTCTGGAGGGAGATGGGGAGAGTTGGTGGGGGAAATGGTTGCTCTGAATGTAGTCTTTTAATTGAAGAAGGGAGAAAAACCTGAGAGCTGTGATTTATGCCCAGTCTCATAAACACTTTTTCAAATTTTCCTGCCTCCTGAGCTCTTGCAAATGCGATCATGCCTGACAGAACCGGTTCCTAATGGAAACTCAAAAAATAGGTATCATGTTATGACCATGAATTTCCAGACATGCAGCCAGCCAATGCCCAGGCAGCAGAGATTTGGATGACTGCTGTGGTTTTACATGTGAATTACAAGCAGCCATGCTAAACCTGTGAAATTAAAATGAGAGTGAACTGCTTAAGCTGTGGGTTCAGTTCTGCCCTCCCTGACCCACGCACATCAGCAGTGAGAAGCCACAGGGACTTCAGGGGATCCTGTGGAGTTTAAGCTTGTTCAGAAAAGAAAGGCAGCACACAAATCCCTCAAAAGGTGATTTAAATGTGACACTACACTGGCCCCTTTGAGAACTCAGAAATCTGTTCAGCCTCTGAGTCCTGAGGAGGGAGCATGCTGGGGCAGGACTGCAGGCCTGCATCCTCCTGGGGATGCTTGGGGCTGAGGGTCAGTGCCCAAATAACCTGGCCAAAGCAAGGATGTCCAGGCTCCCAGAGCAGTGGAAGTGCAGGGTTATCTTACTTTTTTTTTTCAGAGCTGATGCTGGAAGGCCACAGGCAGGAACTGCTTCCTTGTACACTGATTCATTTACCACATGACAACCTGCTGCTCCTACAAAAATTTATGCGAAGCAGAGGAGTCTGTTCGTTTTTGCTAAATTGTATTTCACTTTTGACTTTTTGTAGTTGGCTCTGATTTGATTCTTGGAGTGCTTGCAGAGTAGTTCGCAGAGGAGAGGGCTTGACCAGACAAATGTGTTCAATAGAGGAAGCAGCAAGAGGTAACAAGCCCAGTGTCAGTTTTGTTCAGAGCAGGATTGCATAGGATTCACCTGGCATTCCTGGTGATACACCCCTCATGCATGTATAATTATAGGGAAAAAAAAACTGAATGGAAAAATATTTGACTGTTTGTGGTTTGGTCTTTTTTGGATACCCAACAACTTCAGTAGAGTGAGAGAATGTGTCTCTGGTTGATAACAGAGCTGGAAATGGTGAAATGCTCTGGAGTGTAACTGAAAAATAGAAAGCAGGCTGTGGTTGGGAGGCTGAGTGGTTCTTCTACTCTCACACCGGGCCAAGGCTTTGAGGCTTTTGCATTTTGCATACCTGATAGAATTGACATTGCCATTCCTTTTTATAAATCACTGTTGCTGACAATACTCTCACCACTAGCTCAGTTTGTTCTGTTTTTCCACCAGTGGCTTTCTGTAAATTTTCGGTTCATGGTGGACTGGCTGTGTATACTTGAACTCCTTGTTAATAGGTAGAACACTGCTTGTTTTGTGTTTGTGTAATCTGTAGACGCTCCTGCACTGCAAACTTAGATCCAAATCACGGTGTTTAACCATAACATTTAGCTTATGATGGAATAATATCTGCAAATCTGAGCTCTGCAGACCATCTACAGTTAGAGAGCCCTTGGCATCTTCCTTTTGCTGCTTGCAGAGTTCTTCCTGTTCTTTACAACACTCAGGGTTTAGCAGTGATGATATTGAATGTTCAGATGTCATAAATGCAGGCTGAGAAGCCTCACATTGAAGTGGCACGTTTTGCTCACAGTTTCTCCAACCCATTATCATTCCAGTTGTGTTTCGCATCTCATGGCTGTGAAAAGTGACCAAGGGAATGCAGACAAGTTACTGGATGGCGGCGTGTGTTGCAACATGCAGTGACACTGAGAAAACGTGCCAGTGTGTTAGGTAATCAGTAGAAATATTGAGAAAATAATTGCTGTTAACATATTGTGCTGGCAGCCTCCAGAACAGCACTAATTCCTGGGTCTGGTTCTGAAGATGCTGGAGCAGCCACTGTGTTCTATATGTGTCTGTGTCTGACACAGAGCACTGAGCAGACGAACTCTTATTCAAATTTTTGTTGGCTGGTGCCTTTCCTGGAGTCCTCTAAATAGATACAGTTCATCAGTAGAGCGTTTTTCCGTATTGCATCGATTTTGAGTCCCGTAACTTTGCCACCCCCCTTCTGTTAATTTAAATTTTCAGTTTGGGGTACTTGTTTGTACCTAGTGAAGATGGGGCAGAACTCAAAATGAAACTTGTGAGATTGTTAACTCTGCGCATCACATACCTGCCCACGAGGGCTCCTTTGACCCAGACATGTTACTGCTGTCTCAGGATTTATTATGAAAGTGCAGTGCTTGCTTTTGGGAATGCCCATTCATCATGACAAAAACATTGCTCAAATTTTGTGCTCCTAAAAGCAAAGAAAGAAAATGGTAAAGGAATAAAAAAAAGAAATTCAAAATTTTTTTATTTGCATAGTATTAAAAGAAAGGCAGTGTCTGCATTCACTTGCTTCCAGTGGTACACACAGGCCTCATGAGGTGGAAACAGCAAGGCAGCAAATTGGGGTTTCTCATTTCTCTCCAGGCTGGAATAGGTTTGCTCCTCTGGCTGTTGAAGAGTGTTGCTTCAGGAGCAGTTTGAGTAGAGGAAGTTGTTGGTGGCTTGGGCTCCAGCAGTGGCTCTGGGCACAGAGGAACCCCCGAGCCGGCGCCGCCAGAACCGAAACCTCCCGGACGCGGAGCTGGCAGCAGGGCCTGGGCTTGGGGGCTTTGCCTGCAAAAGGCTCACACAGCTGGGGCTCAGCTCCCAGTGTTCCCTCCACTTGGGCACTGTTTGTTGGCGTTTGGAGCTGCTGGCTGTGTTTGGACTGTGTGTTTATGTGGAGCTGATAACGTGTGCTAAGTGTGGTTATCACACACCTTTGACCAGCTCACCTGCGTTTTGCCCGGTCTCTCGCTCTGTATCAGGCAGTAAGTCAGGGAGATAGTTAGGAAAAAAGGCTCTGAGAATGGTAGGGAGAGGAGGAAGAGAAGAAGCAAAGATGAATCTCACCAGGGGTCAGTCCTTCCTGTCTTTCCTCCTTGCCTGCATCTTCAAGCATTCAAGGTGGGATGTCCTCAGGCTCACTACGGCCCAGGTTCTCTGTGCCAATGAGTGCAGTGGCACAGCACTTTAGGAAAAAGAGAGCTGAGGGTGGTGCAGGTTGGGTGATGTGAAGGACAGACAGAGTTTTGTTTTTCCTGGGCCTTTTGCTGTCCTGCTCAAGGAATCGGATGTCTGCTGCTTTTGTCCGTGGTGTGGAGTGGGAGTTGCTCTCTTACATCGAGAATTTCTCCAAGAGAACTGTTTGGCAGTGAGCAGATACAGTTTTTTGCTTATGTCTGACTGGTGTGTCCTCCTCCCGTGGTGTGGGATCAGCATGTGCTGCACACACCAGGGAGACATTCCCTTTGGAGCCTGGGGAGGGATTGCTGAAGTGGATGGCTTTTTTCCAGGTTTCCCTATTCCCAAAGGAGCTTGTTATTTCTGGTGCCTTGTGTATCCCAGGCAGAACAAAATACACCTTTTTGGAGTGATAGCAGTGTTGTTTGGTGGAAGCAGGAGCTGGTGTGATGTGGGCACATGGCTCTGGGGACCATTTCCCAACTCAGTCCTTGTTGCTAAGGGATTGCTAAACGTGGCCTTTTGGTCAGCAGATGTGGCTGAGAGTTTCCAGTGCAGATAATTGAAATATTGTCTTTGAAGGATGCAGATAAATGTGAGCAACTGTTATCATGGTGCTACAAGCATTTTGCGATTGTCAGGGAAAAAAAAAATTACTTGGAAAATATGAAAATCCTTCATACTGCATGAAATTATTCAAATTGCAGTAAGACATAAAGGGCAATCTACCGGTGGAATGTGTGCCGTGGAGACGTGTCTGAAAGGATGCATTTTGACAAGGGAATCGCAACAAATGTATTTACTTGTTAATACAGTGTCAGGTGGGATGTGTCTCCCAAATTACCTCAGAAAAGTCCTAACAGCAGATGGGTTTGCCAGACCTGAGGTGTGTTCCAGGTCAGTGAGGTGGTGTGGGTTTGGTGGCAAGGGGCAGCCTGGCCCCAGCAGAGCCCTGATGGAAGGTGGTGTCCTGATGCTGGGATTGCTTTTAAATTCCCTGGGAACCAGCATCACACTGGGAGCACCTGGCCTGGCTGCAAGGCACCAGAAATCAGCTCTGATCCCTGCTGGGTTGGATGCTCAGGCTTCAGCTTGAACAAGTCTTGTTGTATGACTTTGTCTTGGCTCGTGGCTGGGGCACACGTGCTGCAGTCAGGGAAGTGGCAGTTTTGCAGTGTTTTTACTATTTTAACTGAGCTCTGGTATCAAGAGCACTGCACAGTGCAGTTGTTCTACTGAGGCACAACTTTAGTATCATGTCCAGAGAGATGTATTGATGATGGTATGTGATATAAGTACCATTGTGCAGCTCTGGTGCTTCAAAAGGTGCTGAGGCCAAATGGTGCTAAGTAATAAATGATTAGTTGCAAACCACCAAGCCAGCTGTTCCTGCACAACTGCTTAAAAAATAAAAAGATGCCTGTGCCTTCCAGCTGGTCACCTGGATCAGTGAACAGGGCATGGAATGCATAAGCACAGAGCTGTGTTTGCCTGGTTTTGTGCTTTTCTCACAACTGTTTCACATAACTCTTTAAATAAGTAACCTGCCTTTTCAAGACTGCATATATAACTTCAGACTAGTGAACCAGTCTAATGGGAAAGCTGCTTTAAAAATACAAATAAGAGCTGTGTTGTTGAGAGGGTTTTAGCTGTGTCTGCTCAAGTATGGGCTGTAGAGGTGTTGTTACTGCTGTGAGTTTCTGCAGGGCTTTGTGCTCACCTCAAGCATTTTAGCAAATGCTTTAAAGCAGGTAGTAAAGAAGTGGGTAAAGTAAGGGTCACCAACATGTGGAGGCCTAGAAGAGCCTGAGGGCTGGAGTTGTGGGTGTGGGGAGCAGGACATGGGTCACCTGGTGCTGGCTGCTCTGCAGGGCTGTGCTGTGGACACGCTGCCCTGTGGGAGAGCTTGGTTGCAGCCCTGCTGCAAGAGAGAGCAGGAGAGACTTTGGACTAACTCAGCACAAGCAAGGGAAAGGCACATCTTTACATCTTGGCTGTGTTGTGGGGGGTTGTTTCCTCTGGGTTACTGAGAGTCCCCCAGTGGGTGCCGTGCAAAAGCCCCTCAGCAGCTCCCCTGGGGTCCCTCCCCACCAGCAGATTGTAGCTGCTGCTGGACCTGTCTTCCACGAACATCTAATCCATTTTTCAGCCCATCTGCACTCCTGAGCCTGTGCAGCATCCCCTGGCAGCGAGGTGCACAGCTGAGTTTTGTTCTGGGTGAAAAGTGTTTCCATGTGTTTGTTTAAACCTCCTGCTTGCTAATTAGGGGACAGGTGGGGAAATCAGCACACTTTACCTCTCCTCTCTCTTTTGCATATTTTATGCCTGCACAAATGGCAGTGGGAATGCAGCCCAGCTGGGGGGTATTTCCACTCTGGTGATTTAGAACACTTGTGGTTATACAATTTATTTTGCATATAGTGGGGTTAGTTTGATAGTAAAAGTTTGGTATCTTCTTGAAGGCCATGAGAAATGTTATGTCCTGCCCAGAGATTATTTTCATTAAGGGGTCAGTCAGCAGTTGGCAGCCACAAGGGTTTATGTTTCTATCACCCGAAGGGAGTGGTAGGGGGAGAAAAGTTGTATTTCCCTCATTGAACAGGTTTTGAAAAAGGACAGCTTGGAGGTATTTCTTGCTTTAGGCTTTGTCTTAGAAAAAGAGAGATTTTTATTGTTTTAATTAATGTTGCATTCCTCAGTTGATGAGCCTGATTCTGTTCTCTCTAACTGCACTTAGTTAAATCTGAGTACAGCAAGAGAAGGAAAAGTCTAAGCAGGAAATAAAGCAGTGAAAAAATTAAGATGCCTCCAGAAAGAAGAGAAAGGGGAACTGTTTCTTTCTGGCCTCACCCATACTTTTGAGGAAGAACTCAGCTGCTGGAAGTAGGCTCCTCAGAGTGAAGCATCTCCTGTTGTCTAGCTGGGGTTTAATGCATCTACAGCTTTGCTGGGAAGGACTTGTTAAGCTTTGTTGTAATGCTCAGAAAATGAGGAGCTGCTAAGCTCATTAGGGTGCCAGTCATCGTTTGTGGTCACCTTTGTGAAGGACTCTGAGCCTGGCCACAGCCAGGGAGGGTTTGTGTCCCCTCAGCCTCACATTCCCCACAACCACTCTCTGTCCCAGCAGACTCAGAGCACTTGTGCCACCTCCAGTGGGGGCTTCATCCAAAGTGGGTGAATGCTTTTTGTCAGTCAAGATCATGTGGGCTGGCTGAAACTTCTTCTCTGCAGCAGTTTTTCTGGGAATTTCAGAAACATGGCAGATGTCCCATTGTCCTGTCTGGGGTGATGGTGATTTTTGTCTGCAGAACAGAAAGCCTCAGGTTTTCTTATTTGAAACCATCCTGTGTAGCCACCATGAGTGCAGTCAGGATGATAACAAGGTCCTAAAGACCTTATTAACAGTATATTCCCTCTTTCATGTTTATTTCTTTTCAGATAGCTGGTGCTGGGCTAGAACAGAGCTGTTGGATGGGGAGTAGTGTGGTGTGTGTGTGATCTCCCAGGCCAGCAGTGGAGGGATCATGAGATCTCAGCAGAATTGTTCAGGAAAGGGAAAGGTTCACATAAAAATCAGGACTTTTACTCTTTCCCCTTACTTGTTCCATACTTTTTGGAGAGTAAAAGCCATACATGTTTGTAAAGGGCTCTCCTGGGCTGCCTCTATCAGCTGTGGGCTCCTGGGTTTTCTTGCAGGTGCCAAAACCAGTTGGGCCTCTTTGCTTCCCAGCTGCGTGGAGGGATTAGGACTGCACCCTGGAAATTCAGGGCAAGAACAGCTCAAGCTCTTGGAGAGGGGAAGAAGAAGCCAGGCTCATCATTTGGGAGACCTCTTGGGAAGGAAAGCAAGTGTCTGCACTGCTGCCATTGGATTTACTAGTGGCACCTGGATCTGAGGGCAGATGGCAGTGAGCAGAAGAGCCTTAAAGGATGAAACTGATGAATAATCTACCAAAAACCTTTTTCTTTTGCCCATTCTCCTTCAAGACCTTGATCCCTTCATTTCTGCCCTCCCTTCTGAGGACACTCAGGGTTGCACAGGTTGTGTTGTGGACATCCAGGTCTTGGGAATGAAACCACTGTTGGTAGTGACACTGAAATGCAGAGAGCACTGAACAGGGCACTGAAAATGTTGCCATAACTGTGACAGCCATGTGATTTCAGATACTCAAGGGTACAGTAGTACTATGTAAAAGGGGAAGGGTATCAAACAGGCCTAGTTGTGCTGATTAGAACTGTTCAAATACAGTATGTGTACAACCTATTCTTCAACAGGCTGCTATCAGCTGGGAAGCTAGACTGTTTTCCAAGCTTATCTCCTTTCTTATCACCCTCTTGCTAGCAAGATCTGAATTCATGGCTCCATTTGACCTAAGGTTTAAGTATGAGGGTGAGGTCAGGGCTGGCATGTGAGCTCCTGCCTGGCACTGAACTGTGAGGCATCTGTGTACTCTGCACATGCAGTTATTGCAGGGTTGGGTATTTTTTACTTGTAGGTGGACTCTGATCTAATATTACCAGTTCCCTTTATCTTTGATTGCAAAGTACCTTCTGCTCTTTAGAAATGTGTGTGCATTTTTGCACACCAGTGTGACAAGCAAGACAGCATTATAGAATCATTTGGGAAATGAGTTCTCTGTATACAGTGCGGTTTCTTCTAAATTCTTTGCTTTTCTTTGCATCTTTAGAGAAAGAGATGCTGCCTCGAGCTCTGCATCTTTTGTGTGTGGACAGACCTTAGAATAAAACAAAAGCTGAGGTGGCAGAAAATGGCAGAGGAGCCCATTGCAGGCATCCCACTGCCTTTCTCTTTTTCAGAGAGACTGTTCAGTTCCTCTGTTGGATTTGGCTGGTTAGTTCCCAGGACTCTGCATCACTGGACCTGGTGTCTCAAAAGGGCTTTACCTGGGTAAAGCCAGTCTGGCTGTATGAAAGTCTTTGGGAGAAGCAGAGAACATTCCCTGACTAATTTATCTGTAGGGGGTATTTTCTTGCCACTCTACCATCCTTTTATGCATGACTTAGCTTCCCAGCCGACTAAAGCCTTTGAAGTTAGATTGCAAATAGCTCTTCAGCCATCCCTTCCCCCCATCTAAAATAGGGAAACCAGAACAACCATTGCTGTGGAAAGAGCCTGCCTTGTTACATGGCTCCCCAATGTTAACACCCCTCTCTTTTCCTCCTTCCTTTTCCCTACCTCCTCCTCCCCCCATAAAAAAACCCTTTTTTTTTGCCTTAATAAGATCTACTTAAGACTTGAGGGAAAAAGCCATGGTTCCATGAGATGGTAAATCCAATTTTAGGGTGTTTCATATGTGATGAAAAACCCTGTGGCCACATGACACAGCCCCTGAATTGGCACACATTCGCCCTGCCAGTTCGGATTTGTTCACATAATGCAGGAGGGGCGACTGTCCAGGCAAGCCTCACATCAGGGCATGCATGGGCTGCCCAGGCCTCCCTGAGCTCGGGCTGGGGGCCACTGACTCCCCATCTCACACTCCCACTCTATTTTGTGACCTGCCCAGTTGGATGCTCACGTTGGTGTCAGCTCAGATCTGTGCAGTCAGAGGGATCTGGAAGTTTCTGAGTGTGGACCCCAAGGATGTTGTGTTGGCCTGTCCCTGCAGGGACCAGAGAATCTCTCGTGCTTGGGAAGCCCAGAGGCAATGTCTGGCTTCTCCAAATATCTCTTCTTTGGTGATCTTGCTGACTGGAACAGGGGAACCACATCATATGCCATGAGGTTTGCAGTTCAGAGCCTCCTTCCCCTTTCAAAAGGGAAAAAGACCCCTGCTTTAAGGCATCCCCTTTGTGCAAGGTGATGCACTTACAAACAAACAGAGCAACCCTCTCAACTCAGCCCTCTTTGCCACTTCATCTCTCTGGGCTTTCTGCTGAGCCAGATCTGTCAGCTGTTTTCCCACTGGCTTCATTCCTGGCTCTGAGGATTGCTGTCCTAGGAAGCTCTTGCAGTGGGCTCCTGAAATCCATCTTGAAAACTGGGCTATGGTGCTGTCTTGCCAAGAGAATGGATTTTTGAAAGTACAGATGGTGATTGAGTGGTCTCCCCTTGGGATCACATTTCTCAAGTAGTCTTGTTTCTGGATCAGTGAAGGTGGGCATGGGCTTCCCATCTCTGTCCTCCTGCTTCACCTAGAATTGTCTGTCCTTCCTTGGATCACTTGCTAAATGAATGAAATTTTTATCCTCGTGGAAATGCCTAGAGACTGCCTGAGTGGGTGTTTCTTACTCCAGGATGCATGTTAACTTCTGGAGGGAAGAATCCATGCACCATTTTGTACATCCACTGGAGCTCCTCTGTACAGTCAAGTAAAAACAGCCTGAACCCTCCTGTTCAATCACTGCATTAATTTTCTCCTATTTTTCGTGGGGTTTTTGTGTGGACCATTTCATGCCCTGTGTCACATCAGGGGCTTTGCTTTGGGAAATAGTGATTTCAGCTGCTGCTCCGTTCCTTTCCTTGGAGATGTTGATGTTGTTCCACTGTCCTGCAGGGAGACAGGAGAATCCCCTCTGGAGTCTGAAACGGGGCCTTGAAGTGTCGAGACCCATCTCAGCTGCTCAATGCATATGAGGGCCTGCAGGAAGTGTGCTGTGGATTTGCATGAGGCTGGGATGCTCTTTGGCACTGCTGTCCATCCTACATGAGTCATTTTAGCTTGTTTTGTCACCTTAATTCACTAGATTTTCTGATGATGGCATGGTCCATTGGGCAGCCTTCCAGCTCTCCTGCTGTCCTTAAACCATAAGTCAATTTAGTTCTGTTCTGGTATCAGGAAATACTGGAAGTGAGTGAGGAGACCTTTTCCCTTTGTAAGCATTAGCCCCACGTGTCTCCCCCTCTCAAGAGCCCTTCCTGCCATACACTGAAAGCCCAGTTGAACTCCTTCCCTGCATCCTTCCAAATCCCATCTTGTGGCATTTCCCTGTGTGCAGGATGGTCTAATTAGGGACCAGCACCTAAGGCAGCACATTGTGAGACAAAAACAAGCACTATAGTGGCATTTCCTCACCCTGTCCCCCTCTTCTGGGACTGACAGGGTCTTCTGGGGAATTCTCCCTCTATCCTTCTGTGCTTTGAGATATCGACTCAAAGTTCCCTCTTGGCCTTAGAAGGAAAAGTAAGTGGTGTAAATTGGGCTGGTGTTTGCAGTGCTGTTTGTTTACAGTGAGCACTTGGATATTATTGTCACTTGTTTTACTCGTTGGGCAGCCCTGTAGGTGTGGGGAGAATTGTCTGTGCCAAAGAAGTGCTGCAAGTAAGTAGCAGACCAAAACACAACCTGAGCCAAGGCAGTGTGTGTGTCAGGTGGGATATTGTCCTCACAGAGAGCTTGAATTCTCTTTCTCAGGTAATGAGAGGTACTTTGGCAATTGGTAATAGAGAAATCAAAGCACCCAAGGAGTATCTCTCCTGTGAGAAATCCCTGCTCCATTACAGCCTTTTTTGGTGCCCCTTTTTGTGGGACACAGTGTTGGGTCATCACTCTGATCTGTGTGTTTGCAGCTTTTGCTTGTGAGTTCATTTACAAAGTGCTGTATAAATATATAAAAACCTTGCAGTCTTTTTCCTGGAGGTAGAAATACATGTTACTGGAGATCTTTATGAGCAGTGATTTGTAATATGTAAATCTTTCCATTTGCCAGTTACTGAGCTGGGTATTTTATTATAGTGCAAATGCCAGAAAGTTGTCTTGTCCCAATTAAAAGCTGCTGTGGTTGCCCTCGCGGGCTCTGACGGCTGCAGGAGGATGGGAGCTCTCTCAGCTGCTCAGAGGAGGTTGAAAGACCTGACTAACCCACGGGGAGGAGGCAGCAACCTAATTCCAACATCAATCCGGGCTGATTGGTGGTGGGCTGGCCAACAGGAGCCACCACAGGCACTGGTGGCAGCACAGTGACCTGAGCAGCTCTGGAAGCTCACCCAGAAGGTGCAGGCAGCAGTTTGCTCTGTGTTTTTGCTGCTGGACTGCTGGCAAACCACCTGCAGTGGCTCTGCCCTCCTGTGCTCTGCATCTGCAGCACCAGCGAAGCACCGCCCTGGTGTGTGTTGTTCCCCAGGCAGGGCTGTAATTATGGTTAGCCAAGTCCAGATAGCTGAATGGATTGTAAATAAGGAGCTGAGCCTGCCTTGTTCACGCCTGTCAGGGCGAGCTGTGAGTGCTCAGCACTCAGCACGGTCCCTCTGCCCTGTCACTGTGCCCGAGCTTTGCTCTCCCAGCAAGCCAGGAGGGCACTTCTGAGCCACGGCTCCTCCTCCTGTGCTTTGCCAAGAACGTGAGGAACCTGCAAGCTAAAAGCAAATTGAAAGTGAACAAAGCTGAAGCCCTCACTGGGCTCGTAGATTGTGGGCTGCAAGAGGTATTTGGTGTCTGGTAGCAAAGTGAATGGTGGGATTCTTTGGGCCAAACTTGAAAGGGGTTTTTCAGTGAAATTGTGTTGGAGCAAGAGTTGCAGGTGGATGGTTGGTGTCCTCAGGCTTCCTTTTTGCTCTGGATGGTGGCACAGGAAATGTGGCAGGTTTGAAATGTCTCGTTCTCTTTAATGTGCTGTGCTGAAGGAGTCTGGGGAGAGAGCTGTGTGTTAGAGAACTTCAGCTGGTTGCACCCAGGGATCAGGGCAGAAAGGCTGCTGCTCTTGTCAGACACAGAGCACAGGCAGTGAGGAGCCTGCTGTGAGCCCAGCATGGGGAGGCAGCTGGAGTTGTAGAATAGGAACTTGGAGGAATCTGGAGTCCGTTCTTGACTCCGTTAGTGACTTGGTATATGACCCTTCTGGTCAGTTGTCCTCTTCTTTCCCTGCTTTTTTGTAAGGATAAAGTGTGAGGTGATCACTTGTGAATTCTTTTCAACCCTTGGCTAGACTTAATCCAAAACCTAGTGATGACTGTTTAACCAGGTTATGGAAACTTTTTTTGTTCAAGAGTCCCTTCTGATTTAAATTCTAGCTTTATTGAAGAACATGAAGGCTAATGCCCTTGTACTGTGCTGAATGCCATTGATTTTGCATTTCATTATTTTGATGCACCAGAGCTCAGCCAGGTAATGTCAGAGTAGCTGCCATGCTCAGTGATACAATTCCCTACTTTAAATATAAGCAGCTTGGTACCCAGCAGAATGGTTAAGCAAAATTAGCTGTAAGCTGATGGTATTCAAAATGTGCTCTGAAATTCTGAGTAAATTCTTTTATCAGATGGCCTTTTAGAAGGAAATGGAAGGATGTGAAGTTCCTCTGCCTGTAAGAAAGGTACTGAACAGTGTGTATGATGAAGGTCCCAACCACTGCCATGGTGTCAGTGCTCCTCTGGGTCAGGGAGCTGCCAGTTCTGCATGCAAATATTAGGATGGAGTCTCTTTTCTCTGCTTACAGAGTGCTGGGTGTTGCTTTGAGGTGGGATTGACACCCTGCACTCAGCAGCTCTGTGCTGTCACTACTGCAGCTGATCCAGGAGTGGCATCCCAGGATGTTCCCTCATTTAGCTTAAGAGTCTCTGCACACTGTGCTGGTGTTAAAGGTGGCAATTAACATTTTGGGTGAACAGTGAATGAGGCCATTTATAACCAGTTACGCTGACATGAATCTCTCCCAACAAATTTGCATCATTAAGGAACCTTTGGAAAAATGTGTCATGCGTATAATTAAATACCTGTTTTGCTAACTCTTAATTTAATTAATCCAAAGTAAAGATGGCAGCACAAATTAATTTAGCTGGAAATGGCTTTTCTCTCAGTGGGCTGAAGGGAGATTTTTCAGTGGCATTGTACCAGATGACCTCAGAAACAGGCAGATGAACTCCAGGACTGATCGACACAGGTTTTTTTTGACAATGATGGCCATGACATTCTCATAGCAGTATGTATGTCATCTATCAGCTCACTTTTTTCTGCTTGTGAGAGCAAAGAGGGAGGCCAGCTAGAAGGCAGTTTCTTTGAGAGGACAGCACAGGTGCTTTTCAGCTCTACCCTGAGAGGTATTTGGTAGCGACCATAGTTAATCCAGCTTCAGACAGGTGAATGAAAAGAAAGTCAAATAACAGAAGATCTTGCTATGTCTCCCCTTGGTTTTTCTGTCTGTACCTTGATGTCTTTCACTTGGTGCCTACATTTTTCCCCTTTAGATAGGAGCAGTTACAGGAAAGTCATCCTCTTTAAATATTTGTTACTCTTAACTTTCTTTAAAGACTTCCTTGTAGATGATCTTCTTTTGGTTTGACCTCTTTCCTGACCTTGTGATTCTTTTCCCCTACCCCCTGTGCCTTTTCTGATCTTTTTCTCCCTGCCATTTAATGCCTTTCTCTCTTCCTTTCCATCTTGCTTGGGATAAAACTGGAGCACAGACTGTGGGCCCTGTGCAAGTGGAGGTGAGTTGTCAGCCCAACATTGTAGGAAGCAGGGAATCTGTTGTTGCTTCCTATAGACCCATCTGAGCACCAGAAGTGAAAAAAAAAATCTTTCAAACATGCTGGTTATTGCTTTAGCAATTCTCATTTCAGCTTAAGTAAAAATGAATGCGCGTATGGATGAAGGCAGCTCTGTGCCCTAAAGCGTGGCTAGTCCTGCCACCTCTCTGCAATTGCAGGATTGGCTCTTTCTGTGTGAAAAGAGGAAAGCCAGCCTCATTTAGCAGGCAGGACTTTGGTACTGAGGCTGACTGGAGGCTGCTGTGGGTGGCAGTGGGCTCTGGCTGATGGGCAGGAGCACAGGATCTCCCGTGGCAGGGCTGCCTGGCACAGGCTCAGGGCTGCTGGTGCTGCAGGGTGGGAGCTGGTGCTGGCTTGGGCAGCAGCTTTGGGTCTGGCACTGTGTGCTCACCAGAGACCAGTCCTGAGCCCGCTCAGGAGAATCCTCCACTGGGCAGAATTTGTGGCTTGACCCTGCCTGGTGCTGGTGCTCCCCTGAGGTCTCATGAGGTGACTTTTCTCCATATCCCATCAGAAGAGATGAATGTGAACTTGAAGTTGATTTTGTCTGTCTTTGGTAGCCTGAACACTCCTGGTTTTCTCTCCAATGCCAACCTTTAGCATCATCCAGCTTCTGCAATTGGAGCCAGTGCTTTTAACAGGGCCTTTTGTGTTCACTTACTGAAAACCGGGGTCTGTTTCACAGGAATCTTGTTTACACCTGCCACAGTCGTCCTCTTTGCTCTTCCTTTGCTCCTTTCACTGGAGCTGCAGTAGTTGAAACTGCAGAATGCCCTTTCATTCCCCGGCATCCTCGGCGTGGGACGTGACCACAATAGAGCAGCTGGGGAGAGGATGCAGGGTGTGAGACCCACTGAGAGGTGTTAGCCAGATGTGGGCAGCTCCAGGGCACCATACAATGTGGGTTTGGAAAGGCTCGAGTGCAGTGAGTTATTACCTCTACTTCTTTTTTTAGCTGTTCAGTTCAGGGTTTACAAAACAGCCCTCGGAGTCCTCCCTGCACAGATGCACTGAAGTGACTCTGTGAGTCCAGAGGAGTCCCCTCTCCCTCCCCATTACCGGGGACAGCGCTCACTCAGGGCTTGCCAGGTGAACGGTGCCTCTTTGTTGGGCATTTTCAGACAACAAAAACTACGAGTGGCATTTTGGGGGTGAGCCAGGCGCTGTGGGAGGCGGAGGGTTCGTGCTGCAGCACAGGAATGCGGGGAAGCCGGGGCGAGGGGAGGTGCCAGGACGGCAGGATTTGCACAGCTGCTGTTGTGAGCCTCGTGCTCAGCCTGCTCTCTGGTGGTGGCTGCTGTAGCAGAGATGACCTTTGATAAAACGGGAAACATTGGGACTGATTTGGATAGTTGTGGTTGCCGAGCTTCACACAGCGACAGTTTGTAGCAGAGTCAACTCAGCTGCTCTTGCTTTTGTTTCCATACCCCAGCGCAGAATTCGCAGGTTAAGAACCAAATCACAGCAGGGTGGGAAAACAAAGTCTGCTCCTTAGCAGCTCTTCCCAGAACTTCCAGTTCTGCGCTATCCTGTCAGACTGGGGAGACTAGTAGGAGAACAGACAGAAGAGGCACCTTCTGGCACAAAATGTGGAGGAAATAATAAATATTTTTGTGATCTACAGTCAAATTTGACTGAGAGCAGGCAGCAGGTTCCAAAACTCTTGCCAAGATTGTGCTACAGAGAGGCTCTGACAGACCACTTGATGGTGATCTCTTCCTGGCTCAGCTGGGCTGCCAAAGCTCCCAGGGCAGTGGCACCCAGGCAGGTCAGGGGAGCATCCCTGCTGTGCCCTGGTCTTGCTGGGGAACATGGAGAGGCTCTTCACTGGCATCAGCAATGCAAAAAATGGTTTTGGAGAAGGTTACAGGGGCCCTGTCCTGTCTGCTGCCATCACTCTGGTCAAAGATCAGCCCCTTTTTTTTGTTTCATAGATAAAGTGTCAGTGTGTGAATGTGTCTTCCAGCAGTGTTTGGTTACTGTATTTCTTACCAGGATTTGTTTTAATGTTACCTGAGGGATGTGACAGTCATACATGTGGATTCTTGGTGCTGGAGACACCTCGAGGGCTGAAGTGTCTGTAGGACACAGTGTGCAGGTGTGACCGTGTGCTGTTGAGGATGGAGGTAGTTCCTGAGGCTCTTATGCTGCACAGAGGTCTCAAAGTCAGGCAGCTTTGAGATTTGAGAGCAAGCAGACACCCTGTGTTTTAATCCAGTTTCCATCCCTTTGACAGTGGAGGTGGGACATAGTTCTAGCATTTGCTGTAAATCTGTATTTCTTGTGGCTAATAAAGTATTCATTTTGTCCCAAAACATGACATAGGCTCTGTCTTTGAATCCCAGCATTTATGACTTTGATATTTAAAAGCATTTCAACAGATTTGGGGTTCTTTTTTGCCGTGTAAATTGCTGTGGTCTAGCCAAGACAACTTTTAGTAGTAGCAACCATGTGGAGGTATTGTCTTCCCACAGAGGTTAAGAGTTGACAGCAAATGAGTCAGAGATTATAATTAAAAACCAGGGTAATTATTTGTGCATGGAGAGACTAAGGAATAAAACCCCATGGTGTGATGTACCTATGAGTATGAGATACATTATCTCTTATTTGCATCTTGCAGTGAAGGATGTTTGGATTGTGTGTATTTCACCAAGCATGGGAGCGATTCCTCCTGCTCCCTAGAAGCTGAGGTTTTTGTTCAGTTGGTGCTGATGCTCTTTTAGAAAGCTTTTACCTCTCTCATTCCTGAGGTCTGACACGGAAGAGAAAAGCTTCAATAGGCACCAGCTGCTCAGTGGGCCCTGTCTTTTCAGAGCATCGCTCGCTGTTCTCCGTTCCCAATTAAAATGTGTGTTAAACTTTGCTTTTGTTTGAAGCAGCCCGGCGCCGTGGTATTTAACGTAAAAAGAATGCGCTCGTCACCTTTTCCCTCTCTTTTGTGGCAGGGTCAGCATTCCTCAGGGGAGGACATGGAAATCTCTGACGACGAGACCAACCCGGCGCCCATCACCAGCGCGGAATGTGCCAAAACCATCGTGGTGAACTCCTCCGTCAGCAACACGGCCGTGCTGGCCCCGTCCATCCCCCCGCTGCCGCCGCCGGGATTCCCTCCTCTCCCTCCTCCTCCCCCTCCTCAGCCCGGCTTCNCGCCCACCCACCCGGCCGTCACGGTGCCCCCGCCGCCGCTGCCCGCCCCGCCCGGGGTGCCCCCGCCGCACATCCTGCCGCCGCTGCCCCCCTTCCATCCCGGCATGTTCCCGGTCATGCAGGTGGATATGATCAGCGTCTTGGGCAACCAGTGGGGGGGCATGCCCATGTCCTTCCAGATGCAAACCCAGATGCTGAGCCGCATGATGCAGGCGCAGAACACCTACCAGTACCCGCCTTTCATGACGGGCCGGATGCAGTTTGTGAATCTCCCTCCCTACCGCCCCTTCTCCATGGGAGCCGCTCTGGGCCGCGGGCAGCAGTGGCCGCCGCTGCCCAAGTTTGACCCCTCGGTTCCACCCCCGGGCTACGAGCCGAAGAAGGAGGATCCCCACAAAGCCACTGTGGACGGAGTCCTCCTGGTCATCGTGAAGGAGCTGAAGGCCATCATGAAAAGGGACCTGAACCGCAAGATGGTTGAGGTGGTGGCGTTCCGGGCGTTCGATGACTGGTGGGACAAGAAGGAACGGCTGGCAAAGGTAGGCTTGCACATGCTCTGTCCTGAGCCCAGGGCACAGTTGTTCTTAGTGTTTGTGGCCAGGGTGTGGGTCAGCACGGGTCTGGAACTGACTTTAGAAACCTCACAACCCTAAGGTTTTATGGTAAATAGAACAGAAGAAAAAAATAAAGCCATGGAGTGGCTTTGCTATGAGAAACCCCGTTGCCTGAGGCTGCTGAAATTGAGTGAAAGACACATGTCCCTGTTCCTCACCTGGCTCTGTGCTTCCTATGGGGCTGTTCTCCATGCTGGGGCAGGCAGCAGCAGCAGACCTGAACCTGCAGGTACCTGAAAGGTGCTCAGTCACTACAGGCACCTCCCTGGGGACAACTTAGCACCTGGGTTCTATACCTGGCTTATTTTCATGTTGTCACTCCATATCTGCAGATATTTCATGCTGCTTTGCCATCAGAACCAACACAGGCTGGGAATTTCAGTCCTTCCTAGGCACTAATGGAGGTGCCCCATGCAGAGTCACCTCTGAACATGTGTGGAGTCATCCCTGCCCTCCCAGGAGTGAACTGCTGCTCCATGTGGAGCCATCCCAGCCCTCCCAGGACTGAACTACTGCTCCATCCAACACTGCCCCACCCATCTGCATGTGGCCTGAGGAGGGAGGGTTTAGTTCTCAGTGTCATCCCTCTGCTTTGGGGTGGGTCTCCTCCTTGTCCCCTCAGGTCACCTGGCAGTGCCACAGGCTGGGTGACTCCTGGGTATGTGGGCTTTCCCTGCTGGGGAGAGCTGGCATGCTCTTGTTGAAGCTGGAGTCACAAGATGAGGCTGGCTGCTCCTGAAGACAGAGCTTGAACATGTGGGAGAGTCCTCTCTGCACTGGTCCTTTCAGGAAGGTCTTCAGGATGGGTGGAGGGGCTGCTCTTACACTTCAAAAGCTCAGGGTTATTCCCATCCCCTCATGTCCTTTCCCTTTTCCCTCTCACTGCAGTATTTTCAGGGCCTGAAATGTGAAAAGTTTAGCTGCTGTTTTTGGTGGTCTGGGGCACTGCTGGCAGCCCCAGGAAGGGGTTTGCAGAGGAAATGTCCTTGAGGTCGAGACAGATAAGCAAGGGCTTCTCATGTACAAGAGGAAGTGAAGTTTAGCTCCAAAAAACAAAGGTCAGATGCAAGAGGAGTGTTTGAAACCACCAAGCCTCTATTTTGTGTTGCCCACTTTGTGCAGTGAGATCTGTGGGTATTTCCAGTTCTCCCACGTCCCCAGTGCATGCACACAGCAGCAATTAACTTGAGAGCTGAACATTGTCCAAATACAGGAGGAGTTCCAGGGATTAGCTGAGAAAACAGCTTTGCATGAATCCTCTGATCCTTTTCTCACCCAATTTGAAGTGTACCTCAGCCAGCAAACAGCTCTGTGATCTAATGTGCGGTGAATTTGTCACTAACCAAAAAACCTAACACTACAAAAGGGTTCATGCAAGCCTCAAAATTACCATTGCAATGAATTACTGTCAAAATAACAAACCAAACCACAACCTGCAGATAGATCTTCTGTTGCAGGTGTCAGTTTTCAGAGCAGTATCCCCACCACCTGCTTTTGCAAACCCGTTGCACGTTAACTCTGGTGCCTGGGAGAGCTCCTTGGCTTTGCAGAGAGGTTGGTAATGCTGCTGCTTAACAGCTGTTTTATGACAGTGTAATTTGCTCTGGCTTAGAGCTGGCTGCCGTGACGTGCAGCAGAAACCCCATCCCTCTCCTCTGACTAATGCTCAGAGCTTTTCCTCCTGCCTGCAAGCGTGTGCTGACAGTTTTGGAGGAGGCCCCTGAGTTTCCAGGGCAATGAAGGAAACAGATCCAGCAAATAGTTGCAAAAACAGCAACTGAAATACTCAAGAAATTGTCTTAAACCAGAAATCTGCAGTGAAGAAGCAGAAGCAAGTCAAGGCAGATCTTTAGGCATTTTTACATCCCAGGCTATGGCTGGATTTGGTGTGTTCCTCCCTCACCTGGAATTTGTAACCCATTTTGGGAAGGGAAGCTGACTGTACCACAGCAGCTTGCCACAGTCCTTGCCACAGGTTATGTTGGATGTGAGCAGTGTAATTGAAAATATGAAATTGCTGCATGGAAAACCACGTGTGCTTTCTGCCCAGGAACAGAGATGCCAGAACCATTTCTGCCCCAGGGCACTGCCTGGAAAAGCCCCTGCCAGGCCATGTGTTACTGTAGTGTGCAGAAAAAACCTCACAGATTTCAGGGCCCCCTTTCTGTTAGGGCTGGGCATCCCTGGCATTGGTGTGGGACAGGATTCGTTCTCGGTCACAAGCTGCCTGCTTTTGCAGAAATCAAAATACAAGTATTCAGCTTAGACTATGCCTTCCTATTGCTGGTGTCTGTGTGAGGATGAGCCAGCTGGGCTCCTTGGTGGCAGCTGGAGGTCAGTTCCCTGTGTGCTTTGCCATCACACTGATTTGGGCTGCTGTATTCCATCAGAGGAGTCGACTCTGGCAGCTGATGGACTGCCAAGGGGCAGGGTGCCATAGGTAAGGGGTGGGAAGGCTCAAGGGTAGAGCTGGTGTCCTGGCTCAGGCAGGGTGGGAAATGTATGGGGTGAAAGCTGTGAAAGGAGCATGTTGCTAGGGAAGGCAGCACATTCCATGGATCTTGTCTGCCTGAGCTAGGGGAAAGCTTTTCCTTGTTCCCAAATCTAGTGATGGCTTTAGGTTTGAAAGCCTGAGTAAGATGCATTAAGCAGAGTGCCAGGAATAACCAGTTATCCCTGGCCACGGACTGCTGCTGCTTGGATTCTCTGCTTGGTACTCCCATTAGTCTTGTCCCTTATTAGCAGGAGAGCTGAGCTTGTGCTTCCTCTGTAGTGATTACAGCCCACTTCAGCACCTGAGCTCTGTTGGGGTGTGCAGGAGAAACTGTTTGGGGTGTTGTGCCATGGGATGATGCAAGTGAGTGTCACCTCCAGTGCCCCTGGCTGAGGCAGAGCATGATGTGCCACCATGTGTGACATTCTTCTGGCCCATCTGCCTCTCCCCAGCCACAGAGGTCTGAATTGCTGCTCTTCCTTCACACCTCAGCTCTGGTGAAAAAGGATTTGTTAAGTCTGTGTGTCTATTTTGTGGACCCTTTGGTGTTTCGCCTAAATTTTGCTTTTCCTGTTCCCAGGACTGGAGGCTTCTGACAGGTTTTGTGGACTGGGCTGTGGTTGCTAAGGAAACACAGGGATGTGTGTGATTTTTGACGCACTATATTTGGCCTTACACTCAAAAGAAGGAAGGTGTTCCCAGCTGGAAGGTGTGGAGTTGCTTTCAGTTATGTGGGTTAGCAAAGGAAGGTTGATAACACGGTGTTGGGCTCACTTACCTAAAGCACACTCAAATTATTTGTATTACTGTGTGCAGCTCTATTTCCTTTCAGATGTAGGACACCTTCAGATGCCCTCAGAGAAACTGATGCCTTGGCAGGGCAGTGATATTTCCCACACCTCGACTGTCTAAATGGTTTCCAGAGCTTGTGTCCTTCCCAGGAAAGTTCCCCTCTCAAATGTGCTTTCCCTGTCGCAGGCATCTCTCACTCCGGTGAAGGCCGGAGGGGAAGTGGAGGAAAAACCAAAGCCAAAAGATCGAATTGCCTCCTGTCTTCTGGAGAACTGGAACAAAGGAGAAGGCCTGGGCTATGAGGCAATCGGCCTGGGCATTGGGCTGCGAGGGGCCATCCGGCTGCCATCCTTCAAGGTGAGACCTAAAACTGTTTTCCTTCTGCTGGATTCCCCACAGGAGCCTTAGGAGGACAGACTTGCTTGGTTTGCACCCTGCAGCCCTCAGGGTGTTCACCTCTCTGTGCTCACTCACAGCCTTGCTTCTGATCCCCCAGGAGCAGAGCAAGGATCCTCTGTTCCAGCCTTAGGTTTTCATCCTCCACTTGTGTGAATTGTCTGTAGAGGATCTCCCTGCTCTGCCAGGGAAGGGGGATATTTCCCTGTGTTTAGGACACAGGGTTTCAGCATGATCATAAAAATACATTTATGCTTATAGTGCTTTGCACAGTTATTGTTTTGGTTGGAATGTCTGACAGTTTGGCAGCTGAGTCTCACCCAAAGTTTGCTTAAACTCTGTCTCCTCAGAAGCACATGGTACCCATTTTAAAAAGCACTTGCATAACAAATTAAAAGTACCTTAAAAGAAGTGTGGGGTCGGGGGGTGTAGAGGGCTTCCCTGAAATTAGGATTTTGAATGCACAGAAGGTGCAAGTAAAGGTTTGGGAGAAGAGGTTCTGCAGTCTCTATTTAGAATCAAACTTGCTTTGGGGTTCTTTAAGATGCCGTAGGTTTAGGGTCTCTTTCTCTTCTGCTACATCTCAGACACATGGATTTGTCAAGAGCTTTCTCTGTCATTCTCAAAGTACCTGGTGGTGACATGCACCATGCTGGTACCCAGAGTGTTTTAATGCAAATTGAAGGGGCAGAATTTCATTCAGAGTGAAATTCTGTTTTCAAGCAAATGAAGAGATCAAGAGCTGGGAAGTTGCCCTTGGTTTCCTCGTGTAAGTGACCACAGGAAAGTAAAAAAGTGGCAATTTGCTTAAGAAGTTGATTTCTGCTGTTTCTAAACTTTCAGAAATGCTAATTGTGTCTTTTGTTCAGGTGAAAAGAAAGGAGCCACCTGAAGCTGCCTCAGCAGGAGATCAGAAGAGAATCCGGCCTTCTACTTCTGTGGATGATGAAGATGAAGGTTTGCAAAGCACATTTGTTTGAAACATAAGAGCAGATGCAAACCCCACTCAAGCTGAATCCCTTTAAACTTCACAGCAGTGTGCTCACTTACAGTTAAACACAGAGTCAAGGATCTGAGCCAAGGCCTGCTTCTCACAAAGCTCTGATCAGCTGGGGGTGGCCCCTCTGGGTTCAATTATCTTAAATTCACTGATGGGAAATTTAAGACCCACATTTTAAGAATAACTCATAACCTATTTTTTAGCTGTGCTGGGCCCCAGCAGAAGGAGCTCAGATGGGTTCATGTGCTGTTCAGGGTGTGCTCACAGCTCACTGGGACCTGGTGGGAGGAAGCACGTAACAGTTTGCTCTGCATTTGATTTGAAAAAGAAACCAAAGTTATTTGCCAGAAAAATCTGTTTGAAAATATCTTAACGTGATTTCCTATAACCAGGAAAGAGTAAAGAGGAGACAAAGCTCTGAATAGCCTTTGTTTGGCATAAAAACATAGGTTCAAGTTAAAGACAATTCAGACTAACAAGTGGTTTTGAAGCCAAAAAATAAAACAAAAAGGCATTAAATACAGGTTACCTGTCCTGCCCTCAGTTGTGCCCTGTCTCCTGGCTGCTCTGCCTAGAAAGTGTCAGCTTTGGCCATCCACATTTTGCCATCAGCACCCTGCACCCTTGCAGTGTGACATCTGCAAGTCCCTGTAAGCCTGGGGACCCTCACACCACATGGGCACATTCCTCCTAACTTCAGTCTTCCCAGAGAAAAGGTTCCCATTGTGCAGCTAACTCTTTCCCTCACTTCCAAGGTATTTGGTTGTAATTTCTGTTGCTTTTGCTCCTCAGAGTCAGAGAGGGACAGAGATGCTTCTGACACAACATCTGACCTGTCAAAGAAGGATGCAGAAGCTCTGGGGCTGCGACGGCGACCAGCAAGGCCCTTGGAGCTCGACAGTGAGGGAGAAGAGGGAGATGAGACATCAGGGAAAGAGGAAGAGTCCTCCTCAGAGAAGGAAGAGGAGCAGGAAGAAGAGGGAGGCTTGGTGAAAGCAGCACCTGGCAAGGTGTGTTGGTTTGTGGCTGCAGTTTCAATGCTGTCTGTCATTAAAAGGGGGCCTGGTAGTGCCAGATGCCAAAGTTCCCTTTTCTGGGAGGTGAGTGCTCCTGTTGGGGTCTGTCCTCACAGAACCTCCTAAGGGCACTCCCTCTTCAGGTTCTCTGCCCTGCCTCGCTGAGAGTCCCAGCCTCCCTGAGAGGCAGTGGTGGCTTCTACACTGACAGCCAGGTCACAGGGTCAGGCACTGTTCATTCTTGGCAATGCTTTCTTGCAAAGGAGGAAGAGGAGGATGAGGAGGATGAAGATGAGGAGGATGAAGATGACGATGAAGATGAGGATGAAGATGATGAGGAGGAGACAGGCATAGACACAAGTGACAAGGAGGAGGAGCAGGACTCCGAGGAGGGTAAGCAGTTCCAGTGGAAGCAGCAAGCTCACCTTTGGGTCAGCTGTGGTCTCCCTTTTACATTTGTGAGCTGATTCTGTTATCTGTGCACCTCCTTTCACTGATGGTCAGTTTTATACAGGATAATGCACAGAGGTATTTTTAATTGTTACCTGTGAGGTTTCCATGATACCAGTCAGTGGGTCCCTTCACAATGGCTCTCCAGCCCAACCTGGCAGAGAGCAGGGGTCTTAAAAACAGCTTAGTGTGTGCTTGTTTTGTGAAACATGGATAGTTGGGAGGAGAAGGGACCAGATTTCAGGGGCAATTTGGCTGTTAATAACTTTCTGTCCTGTCAATCAGTTCCTGCTCTGGAGGGTGGTAGTTTCCACTTTTTAAAGTTGGGTGTAAAGGCAGCAGAAAATCTTAGTAAAAGATACAATGCACCAAGAGACCCACGTGGGCAAAGTGCCAGGCATCACTGCTCCTGGAACTGCCTGCTGTGTGGTGATTGTAAGCAGCCAAAGACAGGCTTTATAAATCCCTGCAAAAATAAATAAATGGAGAGGCCTCTCCTTCAAATCCACACACTGCTCTTGATGCTGTTTCCACAGTTTTATAGTGGAAGGGATATTTGCCTCTGCATTGTTCAATAAAGCCAGAAAGCAGAACTAACAGTAATTTGTTCTTGTAGATGTAGCAAGTCCCTCGTCTTCCAAAGCTGAAGTTGAATCATCTGATGAAAGTGAGGACTCCTCTGAATTCGAGTCAAGTTCAGACTCAGATGATGAAGATGAGGAGGATGACGATGATGAAGATGAGGAGGAGGAAGAGGAGGAAGAGGTGGCTGAAGATCAGGGCAGAGAAGCCATGGTTGCTGAGCCAGAGCATGAACCTGCTGGTCATGAGCTTCCTGATGATGAGAGGGAGACTATTTTGGACCTGTATCCTGTGGATGACTACATGGATGCAACAGGCTTGGGACTTGCCGAGCCAGCTTTGGCAGTGAAAGATGAAGGCAATGAAGAAATCAAGGCAGGGGAGGGTGAATGTGGCCAAGTCCTGGGGGCACCTATTGCTGCTGAAACTCTGAAACACTTGGTTATGGAAAGAGATCAGGAGACAAAACTTGCACTCTCTCCCATCTGTAGGCCAGGTATGCCCTTCCATGTGCTTTGGCATTTTTTACCACGTTTCCAAGTAAATTTTCTCCCAGTATCCAATATGTATGGGTTTGTATTTCCCTTGTTCTTTCTTCTTCCAGTCTTGGCTCTAGGTTAGGGATTATCTGTACAGGGAAAGAGGCCTGTGCTGAACTTCCCTTCCTAGTAAGGAGCTTTACATGAGCTGTCTGCTACTAAAAATACTGTGGTTACTGTATCCAGAATATTATCCTGGGCCAGTTTAGTTGGTGTCCTACAGGAACTGAACAGTTGTCATGGTCCAAGGGTGACTGATCGGGTGGTGTGGTGGCTGAAGCTCAAGATAGAAAAGCCATGGCTGCTAAAACAAAACAGGAATGTCACTACTGGCTCTTTTTGGTTTTAATATCAAAGCAGTATGTGACTGGGAAGCTGTATGGGGCAGGTGAGTGGAGTCTCACAGTTATGTATGGTTCCTAATATTATTTGTGGGCTTTTTTCACTTATTCCTTTTAAATGAGTCATACTTCTTGTTTTCTGGAAGAAAGAAATTGTCTTCAATCAATACAGAGTTGTATTTAACCCAAGGAAATTGGAAACTTTTTACTAGAACAAGAGTGAGATGCATAAAGCTTGACAAATTTGGCAGCTGGGGGGAATCAAAAAGGTAACACTGGAGCCAAGAGGGCGGGCACATTAGTGGGGCCTGCTATGAAGCCTTGGGCAGCACTGGTGTCTGAGGACTGGGCAGTGTTTTGCCACTTGGGGAGCTGGAAATCCAGTCCCAGTCCAGACCTTGGCTGCTGTAAAATCTGAAAGGTACGGAGGTAAAATGTTAAACTGGGCAGGGCAAAGAAGAACTGGTTTTGCACAAATCCTTTCTAGAACAGGTCAGTGTGTAGAAGAGACTTAAATCTGGGGACACCTGCATTTGAGCACCTTGACACGTGTAATGAGCTTTCCAGGTAAGCTGTGGGAACAAGCTCAGACTGCAGCATTCTTCTTGAGCAGCCCAGCCCTGTCATACAGGAGTTGCAGGGCTCAGGCCCTTCTCCAGCAGCCCTGGTTTGTTCACACAAACAGGGAATACTTCCCTTCCAGTTCTCCAGGCATTTTCACCTCCTTTCACTCTCCCACTTGAAAATGTTATTTTGAGCTGCCTAACAAGATTCACCGTTGATTCCTTTTGGACCTGGCCCTAAGTGGGTAAATAAACTCCAGACAAATGGGGCTGCTGCAGGGAGAGCAGCATATAAATTGCCTCATTGATGCCATCTGAGTGTCTCCTCATCCATTACAAGGGCTTCCCATTTCCTTCATGTGTTGTTCAAGAGTGTTCTGCTCCTCCCTTCACCGCTCCCTCCTTGGAGAGCTGAGGGTGCTCCTTGGCCTGCAATTAGTTTACTTCCCACATTAGAAAAGGTGATAGCTTGGGGCTCTGACAGCTTTCCTCCAAAGTCCTCGCCCTGCAATCCTCTCATTCCTTTAATGTCTGTACAAAAGGTTGTCAGGGCTTTTGAAAGCAGAAATCCTTCGTTCTGGTCTGTGTTGTAGCTAATCCTCAAATTAATAGTGCGGGTTTTTTATGGTCCATTAGGAAAGTCTGTGGTGGTGTCTTAATTACTCTACACTCTGTGCCTCCAAAATGTAAAGCACTGGAGTTTTAAAGCCTCCCAGTGGAATTGAGCTGTTCTCTAATTGTGGCATCTTAAACATGCCTTTACTAGCAAGTGGCAAGTAACCAAGTGGAGGCAAAACTCCTGATTCTCCTCTTTTCCCCTTTCAGAGGAAGAGTCTGAACCCACTTCCATGCTGGAGCCAGAGGTACAGGAAGGTCCAAAGCCTGAATCTCAAGATGAGGAGGCAGCTCTCTGTATCTCTGCTCCAGTGGGAGTCTTTGGAGAACCTCTGCCCAGCAAAAGCAGCTTCTTTGGCAAGTCTGAGGACAGCAGCCTGGAAGCTCGTGTGAAAGCAAAGGCGCCCTCGGCAGCGGAGGAGGAGGAGCGGCTGCCTCGCACGCCGGGACGGGAGGTGATGATCCACGCGGAGACCGAGACTCTCTTGCTTCCAGCCCACAAGGTGCCATCCTCCGTGCTTCCCTTGCCATCCACTCCCGGCAAGGAAGAATCTTTAGTCCCTCCAGAAAAGTTCCCTGAACAATTAATGGTGACCAAAACGTCCGTGGAAGAGGAGATTCCTAGGACTCCCGGGCGGGACATTTTGGCCAAGTCTTCTCACCCCCTCGCGAAGTCGCAGAGCACGGACACTGTCCCAGCCACGCCAGGAAGCGATGCTCCCCTTACAGGAAGCAGCTTGACCCTCAGTTCCCCTCAAGTCCCAGGGAGCCCCTTTTCCTACCCATCCCAATCTCCTGGCATTAACAGTGGCATTCCTCGGACTCCTGGGAGGGATTTCAATTTCACGCCTACTTTCCCAGAGGCTGGTGCTACCATTCCTTGCCTTCTGTCTGGCAAGAAACCATCAGAGGATGAGCTAGAAGAGAAACCCTTTAAAGAGCCTCTTAGTGCTTCCCTAACAATCAGCACAAACAGTGTTCCTTCCCCTATCCCCTTTGCCAGCCCCCCACAAGCAGATTTCCACATGGACATCATGCCACCTGATGAGCCAATACCTGTAGCAGCCCTGCCATGCATACATGGAGATGGAAGGATGCCCATCGAGGAGTGCAAGGCAGAAGTAAAACCTGGTTTGCTCTCCCCAGAAGTACTCCCTGGGGCTTCTATTCTTCCTCCCCCCCCACCACCTTCTGTTCTTCCCAAAAGGAGGCCGGGTCGGCCGAGGCGGTCCCCACCTTCTGTCCTCTTGCCGGATGTGTACCCGGGCAAAACCATAGAACCTCCTCCCATGCCAGTGGCCTTGGTGGAAGGTGCTGTGGGCAAAGAGCTGTTGAGTGGACATCCTGATGCCTACTATGGACTGAAAGACCCTGAAGCCGTCACCCTGGACTTCAGGAATGACGCTTTCCATGAGAAAATAGCAGCTGAGACAGTTGCGGAGAAACTGCCCTTTAAGGAACTGGAGAACCAGTGGAATGAAGACTTCAAGGAAGAAGAAGCCCACGCAAAGCCTAAGAGACAGTGGCGAAGGCAGAAGAAGACGTCTGAGGAGCTCCCAGTGATCCCTTCCCCCGAGTATTCCCCGCCCCGGCCGCAGTTCCGGCCGCGCTCCGAGTTCGAGGAGATGACCATTCTGTACGACATCTGGAACGGAGGCATAGATGAGGAGGATATCAAGTTCATGTGTATCACATATGACCGCTTGTTACAGCAGGACAATGGTATGGACTGGCTCAATGACACCCTGTGGGTTTTCCATCCTTATATCCTTTCTCACTGGTGTTGGCAGCTCGTGTGAGATGCATGAGATGGCTGCTGGGTAGGACTTGAAATGCAAGACTCTTTGTTGGTGGGAGAAGCAGTTGCTTACAGGAATAGCAATTGCTTGTATGAGCAGGGAATTTTAGGCTGTTTTATTCTCTGAAGCTGCAATACAAAAATACTGCAGAAGTGGCTGTTCTTGCTGCACGTTCAGTCTGGGACTGCAGGGACAGTCTGTAGGCACCTCTTCCTTCCTAGTTTGAAATGCTTCTGTCTTCAGCTTCCCTGTAGAATTTCTAATCTGCACATACAGAGTATTAACTTGGAGTTAAAACTTGCTGTAAAAATAATCTCACCATCTATGCCCAAACAACGAGTTAGTGGTTCTAGCAGCTTTGAGTTTGAAATACTGATAAAATCAGTGGTTTCTAAGTGGCACATCAGGGCGCTGTGTGTGTGTGCAGCTACCAGTAGTGATCTCCAGAGCAGAGCCTAAAAGGCTGTTCTGAAAGCCTCAGAACTCTCCAGAACTGTTTTTAGGAAGGATATACAGATTTATGTGTTGAAGAAGACAGACACACCACCTTGTGTGTTGCTAGAGATTGTGTGGAGTTGAGGTGTCTTCATCCCTTGCTTCCTGCAAGACAGGAAAGCAAAACCAAAAAAACCCAAACCACCTAAAACAGTCAAAACAAAAAACAAAACCCATAGTGAAAACAAATCTGTTTCCCTGTTGATAAGGATTATTCTAGCAGCAACATTTCAGTCACTTTTTAAGCCATTTGAAAATCACCTGGAGTTCATCCTGTGCCACACTGCACGACAGGTGTGGAAATACCTGCAGGTTCACCTGCTTTGCAGCAAACCCTCAGCACTGTGGTTTTGAGAATGTCACCTCTTGGTTTTTATGGTCCATCTGCTTCAATTTTCTGGTGTCAAGGATATGTTTTGCCTCACAGGGAGCATTTTTGGATCAGCCTCAATAGTTGTAGGCTTCATGGCTGTGCTTTTGGGGTGAGCTGGCAGTAGTACTGCACTGTCCTTCCAGGAGCCAAAGCCCTGAAGGTGCCTTCAAAGCTGTAACGTGCCCAGGGGCTTCCCCTTCCCACCAGGGTCTGAAGGAGCTGATTTCCCAAGGCTGGTGAGAGCAGTGTGTCCCCAAGGCCTTTGGGCTGAGGAGCATCTCAGCAGTAGTGTTATTTTGTGCAACCCCACAAAACCTTGTTAATTTTCCACGCTCCTGGTGTTAGCTCCACGTAGCTGTAACAAGCTTAGTCTGATATCCACCTCTGGCTGTGTTTCTCCTTAACTTCTTGCCACCTACCAGCTTTTCTACCCCCAAGAAAAAGAAGCGGGACGATGGGATGAGGGAACACGTGACAGGCTGTGCACGAAGCGAAGGCTATTACAAAATTGATAAGAAGGACAAACTTAAATACCTCAACAATAGCCGAGCTTTTGCAGAGGAGCCTCCAGCTGACACACAGGTGAGGAGTCATCCCCCAGGAGTGCCAGGTGTGAATGGGATTTGGTTTTACACACTGTCACTCTCAGTGGGTGCTTCCTGCCTTTTGGCAAGGAGGGAGGGAGAGCTGTTGCTACACATTGATCATCCTGGGGCTGCGTGGGAGGTGTTGGTGTTTGATGTCACCTGTTCTGTGGTGATGTCTTGTAGCACGAGGGGTTGCTGACAGGGAGCCTGCAGGCTGTTGGGTCAGCTTTGATCACCCATTTGTCCTCTCAGGGTATGAGCATCCCTGCCCAACCTCATGCTTCCACCCGGGCTGGTTCCGAGAGGCGGTCAGAGCAACGCAGGCTCCTCTCCTCCTTCACTGGTAGCTGTGACAGTGACTTGCTCAAGTTCAACCAGCTCAAGGTAGGTCACCTCGTGCTGCAGATTTTGGACCCAGAGACATCCTTTCCCTTTCTGTGCTGTGGCTAATTCAGGGTTGGGGCTTTGGGGTGTTTTCTTCTTGCAGTTCCGGAAGAAAAAACTAAAATTCTGCAAGAGCCACATTCACGACTGGGGCCTTTTTGCTATGGAGCCCATTGCAGCTGATGAGATGGTGATCGAGTACGTGGGTCAGAACATCAGGCAGGTAAGCAGGACTGTGGGTGGAATCTGAGCAAAAACCAGCCCTGGAAGAAGTCCTTGAGTAAGACAGCCAAGGGTTGGGAGTCCTGGGTTGGAGACATCAGCTCTGTGGGCTGGGCAGAGGCTGGCATGTGGTTTGGAGGTACAAGGGTGGGATTTTCACCAACCCATAGAAACTGAGCACTCAGGAGAATCCTCCTTAAGGAGCCCATCCTGAACTGGAGTGTTTCCAGTTAAGTCTGTGTTCTTTTGGGGTGGTGGGGATGATAGAAACCCCCGTTTCCTGGCACAAGCACAGCTCAGGTGAGGTGGGTTGTGCAGCTGAGCCTGAGCCTGCCCGTGGGGGTTCCTGCAGGTCATTGCTGACATGAGAGAGAAGCGATACGAGGACGAAGGCATCGGCAGCAGTTACATGTTCAGGGTCGACCACGACACCATCATTGATGCCACCAAGTGTGGGAACTTCGCCAGGTTTATCAATCACAGCTGCAATGTGAGTATGGTGGTGCTGTGTGTAATCGTGCCCTGACACGCTGATAATCCCAGGGAGCCCTTGCCAGCTTTGGTTGGGGTGCTCAGGAGTGGCAGGGGGGTCACAGGGTCGTGATTAAATGTTAATGAGCTGCAGCAGATCAGAGCAGGGTCTGAAGTTTAAAGAGGTTGGAGAGACCTGAGAAATGAAACACACAGTGAGACCAGGTGCACTCAGAGTTCTCCTGACTGTCTTGGACCCTGATGGACACTGAGCAAGCAAATCTAACTTATTTGCTTAAAACACACCAAATTTTAGCTGTGGGAACAGTCTCCTTCCAGTGTCCACATGGGAAAATATTCCCTGCCTTGGCAGGCAGAGAAGCTGTTTCTCCCTCTGCTCTGTGCTGCAGTCTGCACTCAGACTTGGCTGCCTGGCCAAATTGTTAAGCATTGAGCTGCTCTTAACTTGTGACAAATCTGGTGGAGCATCATCCAGGCTCTTTTGTTTCAGAAATGTCCAGACTGTGGATATTTTGGAGCAGCACAAGGAGGGCTGCTCTGTTTTCTGGCTTCATGCCTCCCTCCCTGGGCTTGCCCTGGGTCCAGGCTCTGGAACCGTGGCTGGGGCTGTCTAGGGAAAGAACGGCCCTGTGTTATTTTTTCTTGGAATAATTGTTTGGAGGCTGGGAAGCGATGGCCCTTGGAAGCCTACATCATCACCTGTTCTGTCACCCTTGCAGCCAAATTGTTATGCTAAAGTGATCACGGTGGAGTCTCAAAAGAAGATCGTTATCTACTCCAAGCAGCACATCAATGTGAACGAGGAAATCACCTACGACTACAAATTTCCAATTGAGGATGTAAAAATCCCGTGTCTTTGTGGCTCTGAGAACTGCAGGGGAACCCTGAACTGAACTCAAGGTTTCTCGTCACACTTGCACCTTCGGCCATGTCAAAACTGTGGTAACCAGGTGTGGTTGCACTTTGCCAAAAAAAGAGGAAAAAAAAAACCACCAGAAAAAAAAAATGGAAGAAAAAAAATTTAAAAGGAAAAAAAATACTTAAAAAAAAAAAGAGATGAAAAAGAGAAGAAAACCAAGCAAGTTTCGCACTTCTGCCAGGATCATGAGTGAAAGCAAAAAGCGCACACGCTTACCAGGACTGTTCATGTTTCAGGTGCTCTTTCCTTTTCAGATCCAACACGCACACAAAAAGGTGGCTACCTTTTGTGGCATGGTCTATCCAAACACTAGCTTCTCTGTTCAGTCCCTACAGTAATGCTCCCTAATGGGATAAAATGGTACCTTTTTTTTTAATTGTTGTTATAAACCTTCATCTTTTCATAAATGCTGCTACCTTTTTCTCATCAGTTTTGTTGGTTGAAAAAGACATTCAACGTTTAAATGTGAAGCAGAGACTGAAAATGCCATATAGGGTTTGTTGGGAGCTTGATTGGCTGAAATTGCACAGATTTCTCAGAGTAAGCTGTAAATAAATGTAAGGTTGATGTTACAGAGCAAGCCAGAGGCTTGAGGGTGTGTGAATGAGTGTGTGTGTGTGCCTGGGGGAGGGTGTGTGTGTGGAGATGTGTCCACAGTGAGACTAGAGGTGAACTGTCCTGCCTTTTTGTTAGGGATGAGCCTGAACAAGTCCCCCCAGCCAGACCTCAGCTCCCTGCCTTGGTGTCCTCTCTCATTTTCTATGCCATGCTGGTCCATGGGGGATCAAAACCTCTGCACCTGCACTTGAGAAACCCTTGGATACTGCAGTCACTAGGAAGAAGTGGAGTCAGCTGTGTAGCTGTAGCATTGTGTGGCCTTTGGGGATGCCCATTCCTTGCAGATGGGTTTGTCTTGCTTGCAGAAGAGGTTGAGATTGTGGCCAGCTCAGCCTGTTTTATGCTGTAGAAATCCTGCCCTGCTCGTAAGCCAAGACTACAGCCCACGTGTGCAGCAGGATTTTCTTCCTGTGGATGGGAAACAGGCTGATGTGGGTCTGGTATTCACTTTTCTTGCTTTCATCTGCATTTTCCTGCCCTTCCAGTGTTTTACATGGAGTGTTTGCTCTGTCCTTGGTGTGGGAGATGCCTCCTGTGATAGGAGCAAGCTGTGCCCTGCCGCTCTCCTCCCTCTGTTACTCAGTAACTTGGCCTGGGGTGGTCCCATCCCTCCAGAAAATCATGGTAAAAGTGTCCCTGAGAGCAATCCTGTCCCCCCCATCTAAAGCATGGAAGTTAATTCTCCTCTAAATTTGGAAGGCATGTTTTGAAATGATTTCTCAATATATTTTGTCCTTGTAGGTGTGCTGAGGCGAAGGTTGCAGTTCTTCAAGAGGTTCCATTTAAAAATGGGACAAAACACCAGAAAAATAGTATTTTGGGTGAGATCTGGAAATGTTATGTGACTGTTCAGGTATAGACAAGGATCAGATTTTCAACTTGCATTGAATTTCTCCTTCTTTAAAGGTAGAGATTAGTCTTACTAAACCCTTTTTAATTGGCTTGCAAGGGGAAGTTGCAATGTCATTATGAAATGGGAAGATTATCTGCATAACTAAACACCTTCTCCCCACAGAACAAATTGCACAGCTGTATTCTTGTAGCCTTTCAAAACCTCCACGTGCAGAGGTTCCAGCCTTGCAAAAGAGGTTCCTGGAAGTTTTTTCAGCTGTTCCATGGAATTGCCAGGCCCGCACTGCGGCGTGGAGCTTGTAATGTAGGTTAGACCTCTGCATCTGAATTTCTGCTTCAGACAAAAGGCCTGAAAGAGCAGGAACACACAGACTGCTACAAGCTGCCTTAATACTGCCTGTGTTTCTGTCTGAGGGTGAGCAAATTGTCACTGAGATGGGACAGCCTGTGGTCCATTTCTGCTTTTGTTTTGGTTTGGTTTTGTTGTTTCTCCCCCTTCTTCATAAATCTCTCCAGCAGCTGGGCATTGGTGACCCAGGACCTAAAATAGTGAGAAGCACAACAAGTTCCTGTCACTGAATGTTGGTTGGAACTGCAGTGATGGCATTTGGGAGTTAAACCAGCTGCTCAGTTTAGATTGTTATTTTTTGGAATGAGTTTCATCTTACTGTGTAGCCCCTCCAGTTGGCATCTCTACAGCTTGGCCTTTGACTTTCAAAGCTTTGGAAATGCACAGAAGTTTCCTGTGTCTCAGAACTGAAGCCCCTGTCCTTGGCCTTGTCCCTCTCTGCTCCATCAAACCAGTGCATTGCTGGTGGATTTGTGGGGGTGAGGACACCCCAAATGGCCCAGCCCAAAGTCCCTGCTGGCAGTTCTGTGCTTCCCAGCATATCTGTGTGCTCTGGATGGGATCAGCCCCTGCAGTTTGCCTTAATCCTTGGAGAGGAAGGCAGGGAGGAAGGTCACTGTCACCTTCAGGTCCTTCACCACATGTTTTTTTAGGAGCACCAAAGGGATTTGGGTGCCAAAGGCCATGAGCACCTAAATCACTTGGGTACTTCTGAATCTGCCTGTAATCCATCCCTTTTTAGGATCCCAGACAAATAATGTGAGTTTTCAGAAGAGCTGAGTTCCCAGTAGTTCCCCAGGGAGAAACAGAGCTGTTGAACCCACAGCTCTTCTGAAAAATCATGTTAATCTGGTCTCAGAGCCAAACCTGAGGCTTCTCTTTTCTTCCCCATAAATCTTGGCTTGCAGAGTCCTGGGAGATACTTTGTCTCTGACTAGGAAGCTGCCCTGACCCCAAAACATTTTATGGTGTGGACTCCAAGTGTGGTGCAGTGATTTCCATGAGTGCCTGGGGCTGCCCTGTCCCTTCCAGCCAGCAGGGTTTCCTTGGACTGGAGGAGCCCTGCAGCCACAGAGGTGTTTTGGAGATGCCTCTGATCCCTCTGGGTACTTTGGCTTGTCCTTGGCAAGGGGTGGACAGGAGCAGGAGGACAGGAGCTGTGTGGTTCACACACACCCAGTGTTCACCTCCCACATTCAGCCCAGGCTCCCTGGCACCCCATGGAAACAGTGCCAGGGATAAAGAGAAGCCTCACCAGCATGTGCTGCTTACAGAGACTGAAGTGCTTTGTTCACTGAAAAGCCCATCCCAATTTATTGTCTCTTCAGTTGGAGCCTAAGCCAGAAAAAGAGAGAAACATTGACTCTGCTCCCTGCAAAATTCCATCTTGGTGGGAGGAATGACCCAAAAGAACAGAACAAAATGATGGAAATAGAACTTAGGCCTTCAGTTTGGAGCTGGTGTGAGTTCAGGGTGCAGGTGCCTCTGTGCTGGCATCCACAGGATCTGTGTGGTTCCAGTCCCAGTTTGGTCCCAAAATTGTCTGTGACTCTGGGGGGGTCCAGGAGGGGATGGGGCTCCTCTTGCAGTTATTTGTATTGTCTAGAGCAGCTTATTTCTACAAGGAAAAAGAAAACAACCATCATTTTTAAACCCCAACAAATTACACAGTAGTTTCAGTTCCGGTTTTTGTGACCTTTTTCAGGGATCATTTCAGTGCATTTCTGTATAAAATAAAAATCTAAGGAAAAAAAGGATTTCGAAGTATAAAAAAAATGCATCTTCTGTACATAGACAAACTCAAGAATCTTCTCTTCAAACACTGTTTCTTGTAGAAACATGTTGAAATTTTTTTGCTGATTTCTTTGTACTTCAAGAGCATGTAAATAGTTTATTAAAAGTGACTATTGTAATTTGGAGTTCTTTTTAAACAGATTCCAGCTCTAAATCACGTCAGGATGGGGAGGAGGAAGGACTGAGTATAGCAAAGGAGCTGGTGGCATTTACAGCTTGTGTCAAGCTTTGTATAATGTAAATTCTGTATAAATATGGGGGTTTTTTTGTCAAATAAATAGATGAAATTAGAAGCATTAAGAAACTGAAGACAAAAATTTGCCAAGTCAAGGCTTCTTCTTTCCCCCTTCCCTCAGTCTGAAACCTAATGTGCAAAATCTATTTATTTCAAGCGAGGAAATGTGTACAGTCTAATAGACACCCTAAAATGTATTTAAGTGAATTTGCAACTGGATTTTTTCAGTTTAATCTTTGTTTTTTTTTTTTTTGAGTTTCCTCCTTAATTGCCACTATAGAATTTGTCCAAGTGAAAAGAAAACACATCAAGAAGGACGCTCTAAAACAATGGGGTAGTTTTGAAGCAAAGTGGAAGAACACCCAGCTCCCAATCCTTGCAGTTTTCTGGTTGTTTTAATTCCCAGCGTGGAAATCAAGGGCCTCCTTTAAAAGTAGGCAGGTCAAATGGTTTGCAATAAATGGAAAATAAAATATTTTTTTCTAAGTTCCTTAAAAAAAAAAAACAGAAACAACAACTCTGCTTTGAAGATTTAGGATTTCTGCTTTTTCTTTTGTTAAGCAAATTTATAAATTTAGGGATGTTTTGTGCATATAGAATCTGTCACCAGTATGTATCTTGTTTTGAAGAAAGTGTTTTTGTTGTGGATGTGTCATGCTGTATATATTTGTTCATATTTTTGTGAATTGAATACTATGTACCATTGTATTATAGTAACTTTTATAAAGCAAACCATAAATATACTGACTTTTCTTACAGAAAAATTATGTTGTGCTTAATATATTACCAGGGCAGCTTTTTGCTCTCAGACCTGTGCTGGGAACTGTGAGAGCTCAAGGAGGCAGATCCAGAACAAGAACAGTGTGAAGAACTGATTTTCAGCAAAGTTTACTGAAAATATTAATTCCGGTGAGCAGGAAGTTAATTTAAGCAACATTATATTGCATGAAAGAAATATGAGAGTGATTCAAGTCTATAAACCTCAAAATGTCATAGTGTTAAAGTCCTTACAGCCCTGAAGCAGAGCCCCCCAGCAGTGAATCAGGAGTCCCAAACACACCTGACCTCAGCAGCTGAGGGGTCCCTGCTCCTGCAGCCTCTGCCCCATATTTCTCTGAGTTTATATCCTTTTTCAATTTATTTATTTTTAACTTTATGGAGGCAAAAACCCTTCACAACCAAGTGAGGTGTCAGTGATGCCGTAAGGCTGTTGGGCCCAGAGGCCCTTTGTTTTCTTTCTTTTTAAATCAGTTTATTCAAATTGCTGGAGTTGGACTTGGATGATCCCTGTGGGCCCCTTCCTGCTCAGGATATTCTGTGATTCTGTGAATTAATTTTGCTCCCTTGGGTCTCCAGGAGGGGGGAGCTGCTGAGGTTTTGGCCCATTTACCCCCTTCATGGGGAGCTGCTGGGGGCGTGGGGGGCTCACAGTGGCCTCTCTGAGCTTTACAAATACCTGGAGCAGGGACAAATGGAATGCCTGATGGAGAAGGAGGTGGAAAACACAGGACAGGCTGTAGGTGACTTCCCAGCTCAGCTCCTGGATTCCATAGGTGAGCACAGGACAGGGCAGCAGCTCAGCCACGCCCTGGAGGGGCTGGGATTGGGATTGGGGTTTGGATTGGGATTGGGGTTGGGGTTGGGATTGGGATTGGGCTGGTGGAAGGATTTGTGTCCAAGGAGCCCATCCTGAGCCAAGGACTCAGCAGGGGCTGGGGCTGGGATTGGGATTGGGCTGGTGGAAGGATTTGTGTCCAAGGAGCCCATCCTGAGCCAAGGACTCAGCAGGGGCTGGGATTGGGATTGGGATTGGGATTGGGATTGGGCTGGTGGAAGGATTTGTGTCCAAGGAGCCCATCCTGAGCCAAGGACTCAGCAGGGGCTGGGATTGGGATTGGGATTGGGCTGGTGGAAGGATTTGTGTCCAAGGAGCCCATCCTGAGCCAAGGACTCAGCAGGGGCTGGGGCTGCTCGGGGTTGGAGCAGCTTCCATGCTGGGAAACAGAACCTGGGGGCTTTGGAATGGGGCTGGGCAACGGCGGGGGGAAAGCCGGGACACCTCGGGATGGCCTTCAGCAGTCGTGGCCTGAGGGCTGCGGGTGGGGGAACACAGGGACTCACCAGGCGCTGAAAGGGTCAGAAAAGGGATTTATTGTGTTGGGGAGGAATTCCCCGTGCAAAGGACAATGGCAACACCAGAGCAACGCCCAGAGGGGACTTTGCACATGCAGCCAGGATCTGAGCCAAGGAATTGCTGCCAATGCCAGCAATTACTGCTTGAAACATGGGAGAAACCCCAAGCCATCATTAATGCAGGAATTTACAGGTATTAGAACAAGACTGTTGCCTTGAGAAGGTTGAAATACGTGAATACTATTAATTCTCATTCCAGAGTGCTGTAGCTACCCTAAAACCATGTTTATTCTCAGCAAATTCAAATTCAAGATTGAGTCTAAAATCAATTAAAACAAAATCCTACAAAAGGAGATGTGCAGAGAGGCAGACGCCTCCGTCCTTTCCCAGTTTCCTGTGTGGCTAAAATTCAGACTTGGGATAGACTGAATTTGAGCACTCCCAGTTGTTTCTTCTGTCTTCCTCTGTAGCTGCATGTCTTTGGCACATGCCTTAAATCTGCTCTTGGTCAAGAATTCCATGGTTTGGATCAGATTAAGCTGCTTTTTGAGAGTGTGTTTGCTGTTTCCCACGCCCCTTCTCCCAGGGAGTCACCGGAGGCAGCGCCAGGGCTGGGCTGGGACAGGCATTGGGTCCTTTTACATGTCCAAGTTGGCAGTGGCTTCCCTGGGTTTATGACACTCAAGTCTGGGCTTTTTACCAAAACATTGGCTGTTTTTCCAGTTCATTTGGGAATCAGCTCCTCGGGGGCGAGGGCGGCACCTCCTGCCGTCCTCTACATGCGCTTGGTCTCCCCATTGGGCTCCAGGACAGTCAGGTTTCCTCTGGCATCTTGATCCATTTCTATGGCTTCAAACAGAGACTTGAAGTTGCCAGCACCAAAGCCCTGTGGAGATGGAAATGTTACAGACCCCAGGCTGGGGGACCCTGAGGGCTCGGGGCCAGGATCATCAGGAAATCCTCAAACCAACCTGGTGGTTGTGCCTCTGGATCACCTCCAGGAAGACCGTGGGTCTGTCTTGGACTGGTTTGGTGAAGATCTGGAGCAAGTAGCCTTTTTCATCAAAATCCACCAGGATTTTCAGTTCCTGGAGAAAAGAAATGAGGTGACAGCTCAAAGATCTACAGAGGAGCAGGTGTCCTGTGTCACTTTGGGCAGGGCTTGTCCCTCCCTGACTCACCTCCAGCTTGTCGATGTTCTCCTTCACTTTGATTTTGGCAGTTTTGAGCCTCTCCCTCAGCACCTGGTAGTAGCTGGAGGGCACATCCATGAACTGCATGCCCCGCTGCTTCAGGTTGGTGATCTGCAAGGCAGGGACACCCGCAGTGGTTTGGGAGTGGTTTGTGCCAGGAGGATTTCCTGGGATGGGCAGTGTTGGGGCACAGATGCTTTCCCATGGCATTGGCCAACTTCATGCATGGGAACCTGGCTCATCATCTCACTTGGGGCACCAGGAATGGGCAGGCCCACGATGCCCTCCCCAGGCACTGCACAGAGCTGTGCAAGGATGCTTCATCCTGCTCCAACCCACTGATACCTCTGGAGACCCTTTGGAACCCAAACCTGCAGCAGCTGGGCTCAACCCAGACCTGCCCCTGCCCTGGCTGAAGGTGGGTGATGGGCTGTGGGGGCTCAGCCTGGGCTCCCTGAGTCCCACCAGGCACTCCCAGAGAGCAGAGGTGCCACCAGGGCCCTGCAGACCCCCACAGCTTCGAGCTGGAGGGACAGGCAGCTCACTGGTGCAGGCAGGTCCCTTTCAGTGACTCTCTGGGCAGTTAATCCTGGTTGTAAAACAACCACAGCACAAAGCCTGCTCGCTCTGTCCATGTCCTTGTGCCCTGAGGGGGTCATGGTCCACCACTGTCCTGTGATGAGCGCTGGGGCAGGGGATTGCCAGGGCAGGGGGCTCCCAGGGCTGGGGGGTCTCAGGGCAGGAGGTTCCCAGGGCAGGAGGTTCCCAGGGCAGGGGGCTCCCAAGACAGGAGGTTCCCAGGACAGGAGGCTCTCAGGGCAGGAGGTTCCCAGGGCAGGGGGCTCTCAGGGCAGGGGATTCCCAGGACAGGAGGCTCCCAGGGCTGCACTCACGGCCGAGATGATGTCAGGGGTGTTCAGTGCGATGTGCTGGACTCCAGCCCCTCCGTAGTAGTCAACATATTCCTACAGGGAAAAGATGTCACCATGGTAGTGACAGCACAGCTACAGCCAGCAAAGGGATGGGAGTGGGCTTAGAAACATGAAGGTAAAATCAGCTCAGGAGCACCATGGGATGACAAAAGGCACTGCTGATGAGATCGGGGTAAACTGGCTCTGCCCAGCAGCTCCCCCAGGGTTTGGCAGACCAAGCAGAGCCAGGATTGCTTTTAGCAGCCACTTTAGCACAGCAGGTCTGCTCTGGCTCCAGATCACTGACCCTTGGTCCTTTTTCCTTCACCAAAGCCCTGCTGGAAATGGAGGCAGTCAGATGGATCAACCACCTGAATTCAGGCCCACTCACCTGAATCTGGGATTTCTTCTTGCCAGGTGCTGGCTCATTGATGGGCATCTTAATGGTCTCCTCATAGTTGGTGACCACGATGGAGCGCAGGGCGCTGAACTCGGTGTGCAGCTGCTTGTCATCCACTGACCAGAAGCGATGGAAGAGCAGGTTCTTCTGGTACCTGCCCAGGCCACAAAGGGCACAATCAGCCCCTCACTCCCTCCCCTCACTAACAAAGCTCTGCTCTGGTTTAATCAGCCTCCCACCAGCTCTCCCTGCTCTTACCAATCTGCCACTGGAACCATCTGGAGGTCAGGCTGGTTCCCCACAACGTGGTCGACGAAGCTGAGCTTGGTGTTGGGTCTGTGGGGGGAAGCCAGGGGGTCTCAGCCGGGCTCAGGGGCACCCCACAGCTCGGGGGGCTCCAGGGCAGGGTGGTGGGGACCTGTCCAGCTCCTTGGTGGGATATCAGTGACACAGTGGCAAAGAGCCAGGCAGGACCCTCTGGGAAGTACTCACAATTTGGGCAGGAGGGGGTCCTTGAAGAGGGGCGGCTGGTACCCTGGGAGGAACAGGCCCTTGTAGTTGAGCTTCTCTATCAAGGTGTGGGTGGTGTCACCGTACTGCAAGGGAGAAAAGTGGTAGTGTGGTGGCCTCATTTTTTTGGGGGACCCCCCCAGGTCCAACCTGCTCCATGGACCCCGCTCTGCCCTGCCACTCACCGTCTGGATCACTGCAAACTTCACCTTCCCAAATTTGTCCTGCTCCACCCACGGCTCCTTCACCACCACGGCTCCGCGCTCCTTGGCTTTCTGGGCAGGAGGAGAGAGACCCCGTCCTGCCACAGCTCCCCTGGGCTGGGGGAGACATCCCCAGGCCCTTCCCTGCCTCCCCTCACTGTTTTGGGAGCTGTGGGGGAGGGAGTGGAGGGGCTGCCCACCTGCACGATGAAGTCACAGTCCTCCACTTCGAAGGCGACGTCCTTCACGCCGTCACCGTGCTTCACCAGGTGCTCTCCCATCTCTGCTCAGAGCAGGGACAGCCACAGCCATGAGCAGAGCTGCTTTGCTCTGCCACAGCCATTCCTCTCTCCATCCCCCCAGTGACACCTACCCTCATTCCCTGGGTTCAGGGCGGATGAGAAAACAAACACGATCTGGGGAGGAAGAGCAGGAGAGGTGAGGATGGAACCGCAGCCGTGGGGCACCACCAGTGATGGTTTTCATGGTGCAAACAGGGTTTGGCAGCACCCACGTGTCTGACACCACCTCATCTCTCCCTGCCCTGGCAGTGGCAGCTCTTACCTTGTCCTGCTTGACGACGTGTGACACCACCTCCCTGCTGCCGGTCTCCAGCCCCCGGTACGCCAGCTCCTCGAACCCCATCTTGTTGCAGTAGAAGGATGCAGCCTGTGGGCAGGAAAGAGCCCCTCTGGTTGAAGCTGTGCTGTTGGTGGCCCATAGGCCATGGAGAACAGCCACCATGGCATGTGCAAGTCACACTTGTCCTATGTGTGTGTTTGTGTTTGTATGTGTGTGTGGGCACAGGCAGCAGCTTCTCTGCCTCCTCCAGCAGCCCAGGGGAACAAGCAGAGGCAAGAAAGAGCCCAGATTGAGGAAAAAGCCCAAATTCAGTGGGAATTGCTGTCTTCAGAACTTTCTGCAAGGTCTGACATCGAGCAGGAAACATTTCTGCCTGTCTGCTGTTCTGCAGGGTTGGGTGAGAGCAGCTCGGGTGTGAAGCAGAGGGATTTTTAACTGGCCCGTGGCGAGCGATGGAGAGCGGCTGCCACAAGGCTCTGCAGCTCTGGGGGCCGCTGGCCACGGCCCGAGCCCGGCACGTGTGCGGCTCACATGGCC
>VZRZ01005355.1:63954-83975 GCA_013398175.1 Climacteris rufus
CCCGTCTCTCCCGTCTCTCCCGTCTCTCCCGTCTCTCCCGTCTCTCCCGTCTCTCCCGTGCCCCAGCCGTGCCCCAGCCGTGGCTCAGCCGGCGCGGCCGTTGCCTGGGAACGGCGGTGGCAGCGGCCGAGGGACGCCGGGCTGGCCGGGTCGGTGAGCGGGGGGTCCCCGGGACGGTCTCCGGGGGGTTCCTCGGGGCAGCGGGAGGCACCGAGGCCGGGAGGGGCTTGGGAAGGACTCTGCGTGAGCCCGGTGAGACCTCCGGGGCCGCGGCGGTCCCCGAGCTCCCGTCCCGCCCGCCGGGGCCCAGGGAGGGTTTTTCCCAGGGCCTCTTTCCCCTCCCGGCGAAGTTTTCTGTGCACAAGGTTGCGGTGCTGGCTCAAGTCCGGACCCGTGAAGCCGGAGATGAACCCAGGAGCGGCTCTGCTGCTCGCAGGGATGTGACAAAACCCCAGCCCAAGGGAAATGTCCGTGCTCGGCGCGGGCAGGCAAGGGAGGGAGTCTGGGCGCAGCTGGAATAACCGGAGCTGTACTGGCCTTGCTTGTGCTCCGTGTGGGAGTGTTACTGGAGCTGGGAAGGGGCTCTAGGACCCATTTCTGAGCTTCACAGATGCCCTTTCCTCCTGCTTTGCAGCCAAACCCTGGCAGAGTGTGTGAGGGGAGTATTTCAGAGCATCTCCACACCCCAGCTCTCTGGAAGGAGGGCAAAGGTGTGGCTGGACGGTCCATGAGGAGTTACACCAGAGGAACCCACGGAGGGAAGAGCAGGAGTAAGCAGAGAGCCCAAGATGTCACAGGGCACACAGACAGCTCAGAAGGTGGATGTGCTGCCTGAGGAGGTGAGGGCAGTGCCATGGGAAGTCCTTCCTGAGACAGGGTCTGGGGCAGATCCCAGTGGAAAAAGAGTCCCTGGGATCTGAGGTGTGTTGGGGTTCATTCCCACCAGCCACAGGGCAGTCCCCATCCAGACTAGCCCAGGAGCCAGCATCCCCCAAAACCTCTCTTCCTTTTCCAGGATCCCCTTGCTGCTGCCAGGGGGGAGGAGGGAGCACTAGAGGATGATGGAAAGGCACCGTCGTGTCCCCCACCATCTCCTTCAGGTACGGGGATCCCCGACAGCCAGCCCAGCACATGGGCTGGGAGCCAGATCAGATCACCCCGGTAAAGGCACTGCTGGGACATCAGGCCTGGAGGGTGCTGGGCCCCCTGAACCATCCCCAGCACTGCCTGAGCCCAAGGGAGCCATTCCCAGCCCTCTCTCAGGCTACAGGGAGCAGGACACACGGCAGGACGGCTCTGCCAGCTCAGTGTGGGCAGCCACACCAGGAATGCTGTTCCTGAAGGACAGGGAGAGCAGCCTTCACCCCCTTGTGAGTACCACCAGGCACAAGGTGCTGCTGCCCTGCTCCTTTCCATCACCCCACAAGCCTTGTGTGGCCTTTTTGTCCCAGCTGCTGAGAGCCAGGGGCTGTCTCTTCCCTGCAGAACCTGTCCTGGGTGTTTGGCTACAACAGCAGCCTGGCCGTGCACAGCCTGATGGACGGGGAGGACCGGGTGCTCCTGTACGTCTCCTCCCACACACTGGTCATCCACGATATCCTGGGGAACAGGCAGTACCACCTGCAGGTCTGGTACACACCCAATGTGTCTCCCTCCTCCTCCCCTTCTCCTGAACTCCCTCCCTCCATCTCTTTTTCCGGTGCCCTGTGCTCAGGGGTCACCCATAACCAAACCAAGGAGCAGCCCAAACAGAAGGTATGGACAACACAGCCCCAGGTTTGCAGCCTCCAAGGCACTTTGTGCTTCCCTCCCCCAGGGCCACAGCAATGTCATTTCTTGCCTGTGTGTGAGTGAAGACAAACGCTGGGTGGCCACTGCTGACCGAGGGCCAGAGGCTCTGATCATTGTGTGGGACTCCTACTCTGGGTAAGATCCCAGGGACCTCCTCTTTGGGAACCCCCTGTGTCCAGTAAATTGCTCAGGACTGACTCCAGCTTCAGCTGAGACTGAAATGGAGAACACAGGGACAGACTAAAAGCAGCACAGGAGCCAAAACCAAACCGAGGGTTCATTGCCCACATATCATTCACACCCACAGGACACTGGGATGGGGCTGAGCTCCCCCAGACTAAGCACATCACATCTCCATGCTGTAGGATCTTCTTAAAAGATCCCTGGAGAGTTGTTTCCCAGTGCCATTTACTTGGGAGGAAGGGATGAAGAGGACAGTGAGGACCAGCCCATGGCAGCACTGTTGTTTGCAGCCTCCCTCCCTCCATCCATACAGAGCAGGGTGGGTGGGTTGTGCCACAGATTCTGCCAAGTGCCTGCCCTGAACCCCCCGTGCTGCCAGGAGCACCCACAGAGTCTCTGCTCCCCTGAACCCCCCGTGCTGCCAGGAGCACCCACAGAGTCTCTGCTCCCCTGAACCCCCCGTGCTGCCAGGAGCACCCACAGAGTCTCTGCTCCCCTGAACCCCCCGTGCTGCCAGGAGCACCCACAAGGTCTCTGCTCTGCAGGGTTCCTGTGCGCANACCCCCTGCCCTGAGCACCCACAGGGTCTCTGCTCCCCTGAACCCTCTGTGCTGCCAGGAGCACCCACGAAGTCTCTGCTCCCCTGACCCCTCTGTGCTGCCAGGAGCACCCACGAAGTCTCTGCTCCCCTGACCCCTCTGTGCTGCCAGGAGCACCCACGAAGTCTCTGCTCCCCTGACCCCTCTGTGCTGCCAGGAGCACCCACGAAGTCTCTGCTCCCCTGACCCCTCTGTGCTGCCAGGAGCACCCACGAAGTCTCTGCTCCCCTGACCCCTCTGTGCTGCCAGGAGCACCCACGAAGTCTCTGCTCCCCTGACCCCTCTGTGCTGCCAGGAGCACCCACGAAGTCTCTGCTCCCCTGACCCCTCTGTGCTGCCAGGAGCACCCACGAAGTCTCTGCTCCCCTGAACCCCCCGTGCTGCCAGGAGCACCCACGAGGTCTCTGCTCTGCAGGGTTCCTGTGCGCACCATCTTCGAGAGCCACCCAGGGGACGGGGTCTGTGCCATTGCCATTTCCCAGGATGCCAAGTATTTGGTGACCATCAGTGCTGGCACAGTGCAGGTAAAGAGAGAATCTCCTCTTTCATAGCTTTGCAGGATAGAGGCCTGGAAGTTTTCCCAGTGCAGCACAGGGGAGGGGGGAATTCCAATGGGAAGAGCAGAGGAGGGGGAGTGATTTGCAGAGTGATGCCTGGTTTCTGCTGAGCCATTAGAAGACAGACCTGGATTTCATTAAAGTGAATGCTGCAGAGTTGAGAAAATGGTTCTTAATTTGGGATGAAAGCATCTGACTTCATCACTTTCATCAAAGCAATTTCTAGCATTATTTCCTGAAATGAAGCTCTCTGCTGCCAGGCCATGCTGGGTTTTATCCTGCTCCAATCTTTCAGGCCACACCATCCCCTGCAGTGGGTGGGGAATAGGATTCCCCTGGCTCCCCCAAGCTCCCAGAAAGCCACAAGTGCTCCTTGGATTTTTCTTCCCTTCTATCCCCAGAAAGTTGGTGTTTGGAGGTGGACTTTGCCCACAGAGAAACCCTTATGCAGCACAGAGCTGAGGCCTGAGTTTGGGCACCAGGTGAGTGACCATGGCTGAGGAGGGCAGAGGGGCTGGACTGGGCAGCCCCATCCTCACCTGCTCCCCCCTGTATCCCTGTGCCCCACCCAGCATGGGGCTGCTGGTAGATGCCAGCTGGAGATGGGAAACATGAACACATCCCATCCCTAGGGCATCCTGACGCAGCAGAGCATCCTGAGGGGCTATCCCTGCTCCTCTGGTGCCTCACAGACACATCCTCTCTCACTCTCTGTTTTAGTTCAGTGCAAGTGGTGAAGTGGGGTTTGGATAAGAGAGTTGTTTTGCATGGAAGAATAAGCAGAAGACACTGCTCAGCTTGGCACTAATGCAATTCTCACCTTTGAATTTCAGGATTATGTCATTTTTAACCCTCAGAATCCCCACGAGTTTGTCAGCAACAGCAAAACCCAGGTGATATTTTACCTGTGGGTAAGTAGGGACAGGGGAAATTGTGTTTCTGGTGCCAGAAAGGAGGTGAGGGGGGGCGTCTGGGTCTGGGTGTCTGCCCACAACTGGGGTCACACTTTGCTTTGCAGATCTGCCCCTGCCCTGGCTCCCATCACCCTTTCCTGCTCCCTGCCCTTGCCAAACTCCAAGGTGGTCTGGGCAGAGTATCCCCCTCCCTCCACTGCCACACTGCTCAGTCCCTGCTGTGGCAGAGATGCTCTCCACCTCTCCCACTGCTGCTTTTTGTGAGCCTCGTGCCAGTCAGCAGCTTTGGAAGAGGAGCAGGTGGAAGGAGAGGGTGTTTTGTGCTCTCTGGAAGATCTTGGAGCCTTTCTGCCCCAGGAGCCCTGCTTTAGTCACCAAGGAGCAGTGCCAGTGTCCAGATGATGGGGAGGGGACATGCTGGCACTGCAGAGCTCACTTCCAAAAACCTTGTCCTGGATGTTTTCTCCACTTTCCCCAGGATGATGCTGGTTTGCAGTATGGAGCCCCATTCCTCAGCAACCAGGTGAGCACAGGGGGGACCACAGCATGGCACCCTCTTGGTTTTCCTCCTGGCAGCAGAACTCTTCCCTCCCAAAAACAGTGGCCATGTCCCCAGCCTGTCCCCCTTCGTCTTCTGAAGGGAAAAGCCAGGGTTGCCTGAGCTCAGTTCAAGCAGGGCTCTCTCTCCAAGATGCCTCACTGGATCTTCTCCTGGGGCTCTTGTCTCTTGTCCTGCCATGGGACAGGGAGGGAAGGTCACAAGGACCAACTGTCTGCCTGAGAAGGGCAGAGCCAGCACCCAGGATGAACATACGGCCTCGCTGCTGTCTCCACAGACCTTCAGGTGCCCGCTGGGACAGTTCAGCCAGTCGGTTTTCCATTTCAACCAGCCCCAAGCTCTGACGGGCACCTCGGCCGGGAAGTTGGTGCTGTGGGACATGGCCGATCCCCGCACCCCCCCCGAGGAACTGCCGGCCAAACCCCATGGAATCACAGCCTCCAAAGTGGTGTCGGTGCAGGAGGAGAGTCTCACCGTGCTCCAGGTGTTGGACAGGTAACGGGGCATCCCTTTCATTAGCTCAGTACAGCCCTCGGGTACCTCAGCCGTAGGAACGGCAGAGATAACGCCGAAGTTTTCAGTCATTTGGCAGCTTGAAAGGACAGGGAAACTCAAGCAGGAAAGTCCTGCTGGTTTATGAGGAATTTTCCAGCAACGAATTTGGCTGGGGGGTGGGGGTGGGAGTGTAAAATATAGTTGAAAAGTGGCGGTGATGCAATGACAGCTCTGCTGGGTGGCTCAGGCAGCGGCTCAGCCTCCGTCGCTGCCGGCAGAGGGAGCAGACAGCGCCCAGAGCCGCCACAGCCCCGGGGACACGGCGGGGACACGGCGGGGTCACAGCAGGGCCGCCGCTTTCTGCACAGCCCCGGCTTTGTCCCGCAGGGCTCTGCTCGTGTGCTTGTGCAGGGAAAGGGGGGAGAGATTTGCTCTGCCCAAGGATGCTATCCAAGAATTATTTGGGGGTTGTTGGTGTGTTGGTTGTGTTAGTTGACATCTCCCCCCTCCCTGCAGCTGCATAATCACAGGCGATGTGAAAGGGCAGGTTAAATTCTACGATGGGCAGCTGCGGCTCCTCACCAGCTACACCCACGACCAAGTGGGTCCCATCCGCTCCATCTCCTTCTCCAAACCCCTTCGTGATCCTCCCGGTGCCTTCCCAGGCAGCAGCCAGCCCTTCCTCACCAGGTGAGAGTCTCTTTGCAAACCCAGGTCTTCCCCTGTGTTTGCCTGGCAGCTGAAGGCCGGGGAGGTGGTCAGTGAGAGCTGCTCCATGAGCTTCTGCCTGGTCTGGAGCAGGTTTCAACTCCGTGCCCAGGCTTTGGGGCAGGGCAGGGAGGCAGGACAGGGAGGGAATGTGGGTGGGCTCCAGCACATCCCCAGTTTTGGGTTTGATGTGGTGCCTTGGTGTGTTAGTGCACCTTGGGGTGTTAGTGCAGGCCCAGCGATGATCGGCTTCTCTGTCACGGACCCGCCACACCAAGCAGTGCTAATGCCGAGCCTCCAGCTCTCACTGGGCCCCTTAATCCCCCCCTTAAACCCCTCCCAGGGATGGCTATATCCAGTGGGATTTTAGCACGGCTTGGCAAGCTAATCTGGGCAGTGGCACCAGCACAGGGTTGTACCACACTGGCTGGTCACCAGCCCCTGTCTGTCCCTCTGTGTGATGTCCCTGTGCCTGAGCATTTACAGGGAGTCTGCAGGCCAGATGAAGCTGTTGTGTGGCTCGATCCAGCCTGCAAACCATATGTCTGTCACTCCTGTTGAGGCTTTCCTGGCAATGTCTGCTCTTAGCCACACGTTTTTTCCACAGAGCCATGTGGGACAGATTCTTCTCCAGCCTGGAGCAGTGCCCTGGGGGATGGTTTGGTTTCCCTGTTGGTCTCTGTTGTCTCATCCCTCTTCCTGGGTCACTGCTGTAGCTCCTGCTGCTTGCAGCTGCTCTGGGCAGCACAAAAGGCAGAAAACCAAAGAGGAAGCCCTGAGCTCATCCCAGAGGCTGGTGGGATTAGGAATGGCTGGAGAGCCCAGCTAAGGCACGCAAGAGGTGCAGAGTCTGTCAGTGCCTGGGCCAGATGTGCATAAACTGATGGCTGGTATGGAAGAGCTGGCAAAAGGGCTGTGGTTCCCCACTTGTGCAGCCACATGTGTCCGTGCAGCTCCTAGATTCATCCTGGAGAAGGCTCCAAGGAGATCTTATAGCACCTTCCAGTGCCTCAAGGGCTCCAAAAGAGCTGGAGAGGGATTTTGGACAAGGATATGGAGTGACAGGACAAGGAAAGAATGCCTTAAAATTGCTTGAGGACAGGGTTAGATTGGATAAAGGAAGAAATTCTTTACTGTGAGGTTGGTAAGGCCCTGGCACAGGTTGCCCAGAGAAGCTGTGGCTGCCCCATCCCTGGAAGTGTTCAAGCCCGTTGAAGTAACCTGGTCTAGTGGAAGGTGTTGGAAAAAGATGATCTTTAAGGTCTCTTCCTACCCAAACCAGTCTGGGATTTCTGTGTGGTCCTCTATTGTCCATTTTACTGGGTCCAGACTTTCAGTCCCCAGGCTGACTGAAACTATACATATTTGTGCTGTAATGTGCATAATTATTCAGCTGTCTGCTTCACACATCACCAGTCACACAGCGAGACCTCTCTGCTGTGCTGGCCAGCATGGCTGAGACAGGAACTCAAACTGCCCTCTGACCTTGACTGTGGCAGCATGGTCAACGTGGAACCACTGACAATGGTGGTGTGGAGACATCTGAAAAGACCATTCAGGGTAGATTCTGTTGCTCATTTGTCCATCTCACACACCAGTGACTTGCAAATAGCAAGAGCTCTCCAGATGTCATTCCTCTTCTGGCTTGCCTAGCCAAGTAGAAAATGGAACTGGCTCCAGTGTCTTCCTGTGGCCACTTCCCAGGTCATGAACACAAAGTGCCACCTGCCTTCCAGGTCAAGAAGTGTTTGCATATTGCATATCACAAAATATAAGTGATTGTCTGATTGTCCAACTAACTTGCCAAAAAGAAGCTGATGTTTAATATAGCTTGGAGGGACGTGAGCCAGTTAGTCTGATTCATGGAATTCTGTCTCTCTCACACTAAACAGGAACTTTATGCTTTCAACCTCTGATGCAACCATGTTCCACGTTGCAACAGACAGCACAAGCTTTGAAAGAGTCCTGGAAGAGGCGAAGAGAGCCGTGAATGCCATCGCCTGCCACCCGCAGGAGCCGCTGGTGGCTGTGGGCAGTGGCTGTGGGCTGCTGAAGGTGTGGGACTACAAGCAGAACAAGTACCTCGTTAGCAGGATATTCACCGAGGCCGGCATCCAGTGCTTATCCTATGAGCCTGAAGGTATCCTGGCCTTGCCACCTCCCCATGTGCCCAGCACTGGCTTTGCTGGGAGGAGTGCTGGTGTCGTGAGAATTTCCTGGTCTGCTTTCCAGGTTATTTTCTGGCCGCTGGTTTTACCGATGGAAGCGTTTACATCCTTGATGCAATTTCCCTTCATTCCATCTGCAAGGAATTCCAGTTCTCGCAAGGTCCCGTGACTCACATCAGCTTCTCCCATGACTCCAAGTACCTCGCAACTGCTGTAAGCTTGTTTTTTCCGCTCGGTGATTTACGAGAGCTGCTCGCGGCTCTGCTTTTGGAGGCACTGGGAATTGCCGGCCATCCTGCAAGGCACGGCAGAGCAGGGCAGAGGGCTGTGTCCCTCCCCTGGGGCTCTGTGACTCTGAAATGCACAGCGAGCAGGGCAGAGGGCTGTTCCTCCCCTGGGGCTTCCTGACTCTCAAATGCTTTTCCTGGCTTGGAGAGTCACTCTGTAGAAACGTCACCAGTCACAGCCTCTCCACAGATCCGCTGCTGGCAGCGTCCTGTCACTAAGTTTATCACAAGTCTTAGCTTTGCATCCATCTGTGGAAAGGGCTGGAGCAGGGATTTCCTCCTGGCTGGTGCTCTGCGAGGGGGCTGCTCCCTCAGTACCACGTCTCAGTGCAGAAATGTTGAGGCAGCGTTGAAGCAGTTTGGCACAGAGGTTGTAGCAACTGGTGATAACCTGTATGAATAAAAAGATTCCCCTTTCCTGCATGTGTGCCAGGGCACAGCAGTGGGAAGCACCTACCCCGTGGTTTCTGGGCAGTCACAGAACTCAATTTACTGCCCCTCTGCTGCGTGAGCACGGCAGGGAATGGCTCAGGTACTATGGCCAGGCCAAGGATTGCTGTGGTGCTGCCCTTGGGAGCAGCTGCCCACATCTGTCTGGCCCAGTGTTTTATCCTGGCTGTAAATCTAAACATCCTGGTGGGATTCCAAAGCAGAAAAGGCCTAGCTAAGCCCAGAGGGGACACACCAAGGAACCCACTGCCAGCCAGGGGATGTGTGGGGGATTGTGGCTCGCTGACATTTGTGCTGTTGTTGCAGGATGAGAAATACTCAGTGACTGTTTACAAGAGGGTTCTGCAGAACGGGAGCAGATGCTGGGAACACCTAGCAGGGCTGGACTCCCACTACAAACCCATCAGGAGCATCCTTTTTGGGGTCCATCCAGACAGCAACGAGCCCAGGCTCCTGAGCCTCGGGGAGGACCAGCAGCTGGTGGGTCCATGTGAAAGGCTAAAGGACAGTGAAGATTTGTGATTAAAGGGGTGGGGTGGGACAAGGGCATCCAAGGAGAATCCATGTTTGGTTCCATGGCTCCCAAACTTCTCCCCACCAGCTCCATTGCTGAGGATTGTTTCTCAGCCTGGTCTCAGGGCTGAGGCTCTCCTATTGCGACTTCTCCAAGAGAGGCTAGATCCAGTGAAGCCCCAAGGTTCAGGGTGCTGGCAGACCACAGGGGAGTTGTTTCCTTGTCCTCCCTCCAGGTTGAATACGACCTGAACAGCAGCATCAAGGACCACTTGGTGGTCACACACAGGGACAGGCTGGAGAAGGTTGCGGTGCCCCTGTGCTTGACCTGGTACCCTCAGCTCGGCACCGAGTCCTTTTTGCTCACTGCCAACAACTGCTACAAAATGAAGCTCTACAACACGACAACCAAAATGTGCAGGTAGGGATTGACTCAGGCCTAGCATTGCCTGGGAGCCTCCTCCTGCCTCTGTGCTCTCCCTGGTCTAATGACCACCCTACTCCCCCACCATAGGTGTGTGTTTGTCCATCCGTGATGCAGAACTTGGGATGGCTCTAGAGCCCCCAGGTCACTCCATTCTTATGCCCAGTCTGTTGGTCATGAATGTGTCATTTAGCAAGGTTCTGGCTGCAGGTGGGTCTTGGTCTGCTCAGCATGATGGACTTGAGAGGCAGAAGTTAGACATCAGATAAAGAGACTGGAGTCCACATGAGAAAAGCACAATAATCCCTGAGCACTAAGTTAATTTTTGAGCCCTGGTGTGGTCCCTTCTAGCTAGGGACCCTGTCCTATCCTGTTCTCTGAGCCAGTAATACAAAGTCTTTGCACCTCCCACACCTCCCATATCTATCCATCCTTCCACACAACAGCTGTTCAGAGACAAAAAAAGGTTTTTGTGTCCTAGAATGGATAAATGTTTTGTTTGTCTTTAGGAAGACTGTTTTGGGACCAACCTATGGCTCCCCATTGGAGAAGATACAAATCCTCCCAAGGACATGCTCTGCAGACCCCCAGCAGCACTACCTGGTGTACATTACAAAGGACAAGGTAGGGAGCCCCAGCTGTACAAGAGCCCCCACTTGCAGAACTGGTGATCCTTTGGGGATTTCACTGGAGTTGAAACCACTGTATGGTCCTGTCTGAGAGATGAGCGAGCTCCTGGGAGGAGGATGCAGCACTGCCCCAGTGTGCAGCCCTCCCGTGGGACCCCCAGGCCTTCCAGGCTCCCTCTTCCCCTCCAGGTGGGCTTGCAGATTTTACCTGTGGATGGCAACCCCCACAAGTCCTCAGCCTTCATTTGCCACCCTGATGGTGCCTCTGACTTTGCCATCTCCTATGACGGGCGTTACATCTTTACAGCCGGGGGGAGCGACTGCACTGCCATGAAATGGAAGATCAACCTACAGTGAGTTATGGCAGGAAGGGGAAAGGAATCTTGTTACCACTCCCCACAGCTGCTTGGTCAACACAGCTGAAACAAATGGTCCCCAGCATTTACACTGAGAATGGGGCTTTTGTCCTAAAAGGTCTCTCTGTTTGTTCCAGAGGACTGAAAGCAGGCAGGGTGCTCACAGAGTTTCTTTGCAGGGCTCTCTTGAGCACAGGTCCTTTGGGAGCAGGTGATAAAGCCCTGCAGCTTCACTCTCCTTCCACAGCACCATGCCCACAAACAGGTCAAGCTACATCTGGCAAGGGGTTCATGGGGTGTAGGACAGGTCCCAGCACTCATGGAAGCAGGAGAAGCACCACTCATTGGAAGGAGAATGAGTGAAGGGCTGGCAGCATCTCTGCTCAATCCTGGCCTGACTCCGGGTTAATTAATAGGTTATTAACAGTTCAGCACGGTGGGCATGTGTCATGCTGGGGATAGTGGCATGGCAGTGGGCTCAGCCTAAATTGTAGTGACCTGTCAGGCCCCAAGCAGCTTTGTGGGGTGGCAGCTGAAACAAAAGGGACACATTTTGGGGGGGTTTTGTTCCCCTCTAGGTGATGTAGGAGGGATTAAGCCAGCAAACCTCACAGGGGTGGCCATAGTGCCTATAAAATACTCTAGTCTGGGAAATGGTGCCCAAATGGTCAGAAGTTGGGCAGAGGGTTCTGTGGTCCTTGTGAGGGCCTGGCCAGTGTGACAGGAGATTGTCAGGGTTAGGCAGGGGCCAGAGGAGCAGCACTGGCTGCAGAAGGAGCACACAGGGCAGCTGCTGTTACTAAAGTGTCTGCTTTCCAAATGGGATAGGAATTCGCTAGGAAATCCCCCTTGCATTTGAAGACTGGATTTAGGACAAGCCATCTTAATCCTATAAAGCTTTGCTTACATGAGTAAATGGACTGCAGTATATGGGGTGCTGGAAGAGTGAAGGCTGCTTTAAAAAAGGAGGATCTCCAGGCTCTGGCCTGGAGCATCAGCAGTGAATCCTGCCAGGTTTCTTCTGCTGTTCTCTGCAGGTTTCCCTCTGCCAGCTCCCTTGGGCAGCAGTGCCAGATGTGCTCCCACGTGGCAGGAGGGTAACACCGCAAAGGCAGGATAGATATTTTGGTTTCTTTGCATGTTAAGGACCAAAGCCGCTTGTTGCAGGGCAGAGGCTCTTCCCTCGTGGCTGCAGGTGCCCAGCAGATACATTCATACATAGAAAGGAGTTGTGAGTGACATGGAAACTGCCAGGCCAGCACAGAGCCACTTCACACTTCAAGGACTGGAAAGGGAGCTCAGTCCATAGCAGAGTTAGGACAGTGTGGCATGGTCTCTGACTGTCTCTGCTGGTTTTTTCCAAGTGCTGCACATCACCCTGCTAGCACAGAGCACGTCTCCTGGTTTCTGGCAAAGCAACACCATGAGAGCTGGCTTTTAGCCCTCACTCCTAGGTTTGCCTTTTGCTGTGTACCTGGGAAACACCACTGCCCCTCACCTTCCTAGGACTAAGGCTTTGTGGTTCAGACACGTGCTGGTCCTGCATGGAATGCTCCTTGCAGGTACCATTGGCTCTGATGAAAGCCCAAGGAGTGCCAAGCCAGCTCACCTTCATGTGCCAGAACAAAGGAAACCTGGGTGGGAAAACAGTAGGTTTATTTATTTTCTTTTCCACTTTGTGTGGCTTAAACAGTCGGGGGTCAGGATAAGCGACATTTTAAGGAAGGCAATAGAATATAAATGATCCTTCTTTATAATGGTTGGCTAGGGTCCAGGCAACATTGAATTTCTATGTAATTTGTTTTTGGAGTGAAGTTCTTGATGAGCTAATTATCATTTTATTGCTGCTTCTGGCATCTTGTGCATCTCCACTGTGTTTAATACCCAAATAACTTAATTATGAAAAAAGCATGAAGCTTGCAAAAAAGCCCCAGTGGAAGCAGCACTAGAGAGGTGTGTGTGAAAGCTGCAGCCTTGCTGCCAGGCGTGGGGTATTATGTGGCAATGCTATGCCATGATTGCACTTCCAGGCTTGGTTTCTTTTTACATCTGCACAAGCCAAAGGGATTCTTTTGGCTCCAACTGCCTATGAAATTGAAACAAAGAGGTGGCTACTCAGGCACTTTCAGTCTAATGCAAACTGCACCTGCGACTCCGTCGCCCGCCACGGCAGAGGAAGTCAAGTAATGGATTGCACTGAGTTATTGGGGAAAAATGTGTTAGATCAAGGAGCAGGGAGCTTAGGTTTGTGTGGTTTGTTGCAAACACCAAGCCCCAGCCTTCTCTGCATGTTCAAAATGCTGATCTAGCTAATTCATCTCTCTCAATGTCTCTATAAGGAAGCAGAAAAGCTAAATGCCAGACACCAAGTTCAAGTCCATGGAAAAGCTCCTGGCTCCCAGCCCTGTACTCATTCCACTAAACAAGAGGACCATTCAGTAATAATTAATTCCCACACTGTGCTATTGTATGTAAAACCTGGGTATGAAATATGCTGTAGAAGTGCAGCTGATGATAAAATAGCACAGGGTTCAAGGCAGTGCTTTTCTTTCCTGAATTCTGCGGCCCGGGAATTTTATTTATTGAAAGTGTCTGTGAACAATGACTAGAAAGGGAACTGTGAAATCTCTCCTCACATGAACCCTTCCTGTAGCTTCTTTTCTCCACTTCTGCCAGTGCCTTGAATGCTGCTGCTTTCCTGGGTGGGGAGGACTTGATCCCATTCTACAACCTCCTGGATGGCGGCAGAGAAGGCGAATTCTTCAGGGTAATTATGCTCACTGTGAATGCTCTGTGGCCACATCTGGTTGGAGTTTAAGATTCATTTATACAGGCCTGACATTTCTTTATTTTTTGTCCAGCTTGACTTTAAAAGCAATCCTATTGATATGCCTGTTAGTAAATCCTAAAAGGAGCCTTATCTTCTGTGCCTGTTGGTAACTGAACTTCACAGTGTTCCTTTGAATCCCTGGCAGGAACTGGAGGACTATTTTTACTATGCACAGCTGTGCAGCCAAGGTATCGATACACTGGAGAACAGACAGGTGTCAACACATATTGCCTTGGAGGAAATTCCTTCTATAATGAGAGCAATAGGATTTTATCCATCAGAGGAAGAGGTTGGTCAGTTGTTTTTACTGTTGTTATTAAAAGAAAAAAGGGCAAGACTGATTGCATTTCCCAAGTGTTCCAAGGGCTAGAATCTGAGCATTGCCATGCTGGATGGCTCTGGGGTTTATTTGTTGGTTTTCAATGTATTTTACCTGGTCTGAATCAATAGAACAGTGGTTAGAATCTGGCAGCAAATTCCTCAAAAAGTAATGATTCCTTGCTAACAAGTTGGGCAACTGCAGAGGAAGGTTGAGCAAACCTGGAGCCTGATGGCTCAGAGTTGTTCAACAAGGCAACCTCAGGGTCAAAATTTTACAGCAGAGACAACTGATTTAATAAGGGTGCTGCTTCTTCCCTTTTGTGTGGCTGTTACTCCAAGGCAGCCTGTACTGTATACAAGCCTCGTTTGTAATGTGTAACCTGGCAAAAGGGTAATTAAAACACATGCAAAACAATGACTGAATCCGATGCAAGGAGATTTGAATAACGGCCTCTTTGCACCAGCTCCAGCCACCACCACAGGAGGGGCTCTCCCAAGGGAAGGGTGCATCACTGTGCTGCCTTGTCTGTCTGTGGGGGAGGTTGTGCTCATCTCTGCCACGGCACAGGAACCCACAGGCTGCTGAGATGGTGCTGTGCCACCCCATCTGTCCAGGGATGCTCTGCCAGGAGAGCCAGCAGATGGGAAGCAGAATCTTTGCCACAGCCACCACCAAACAGACTGGCTTTGGAGCTCCCAAAACCAGCAAATGTTTGTCTCAGCAGGGGCTGCTTTGCCCGGATGTCAAGTTGAGGTGTTATCCCCTCATACTGTGTTAGATCTTTTCCTTAGATTATTACATTTTTGCTTCTTGGGGACAGAGAGAACATATTCCCTTGGGAAATGTCTCTGAAAGAATAATTGATAATGCCCCACACTACCCCAAATTAAAATATAAATATCATTTCGGGCATGGAAACAGGTGCTGAGCTGTTGTGAAACTAGACAACCTACAATCTGCTTCTCAAGGCAGGCAGGACAGTAATAAATCCAGAGAGAAGGTTCATCTCTCTCTAGAGTGTTTTAATAAAAGAAAAGCAGAAGGGAGAAAAGGCAGCTTGGGCTGACTAGCAAAGCTTTTGGGAATTGGTGTTTTTCTTTTGTAGTTCAGTGGGGTTGATATAAAACCTAATCCCAGATCAGCCAGAGCTGAGTGAAAACGACTGTGCCTGCTTGGTGTGACATTCGCTGCAGGAAAAATATAAGGCAGAGATTTCCCTCTTCCCCGGGCTTCATTCAGTGGAAAAACTTGTGACACAAGGACAAAGGCCCAAGGCTGAATGCAAAGTCCTCCCCGGGGAGATCTTGCATCAGCTTCCCTTCGCGGGGAGCAGCAGGCTTGGTACGTGTTGGCACGGGGCATTCTCCCGGCGCTTCTCTGCTCCCGTGGAGCTCCGGGGGGCTGCGAGCACAATGAGGGCATGGAGCAGATGCTGCCTTTTGGACACACATCTGCACAGCTGCCAACTGGGCTGACTCACAGCACCAGACTGCAGGAAAACCACTGGTGTCCAGCACAGCCAGTGCTTGCCTGTTTGTCTGAGAGGAGAGTGAGTGAGGCGGCAGTGCAGGGTGTCAGCCCCGTTGAGCACATTTCAGATTTGGGTTTTGCAGTGGCAGATCCGTCCCGGACGCAGGTCAGAGCAGGGGGAAGATAAGATTGCTTATGCCAGCCAGGGTGTGCAGCCTGGTTCTGTCAGGACCCTCATGCACGTGGCTCTGCAGCAGGCATGGTGTGTTTCCTGCTTTGTGGTTTGCCTGCCCACTGTCCCAGGTGGGGACACGGCCGTGCCGAAGGTGCCGGTAACAGCTGCAGGGTCACCGAGCGCCTGTCCTAAGAGAGGAAATCCAAAATGACTGTGTGTGTGTAACCCCCACCTCTGCTTATTATTGTCATGCCAGCAGGTGTGTGACTGTTGGCCATTGCCATCCTGAGTGCAGCTTCCTGCTGGGATGTGGGCACAGCAACCACAGTACCAACACACGCACGGTTATGGGACATGGGCACTTGTGGGATCAGAAACTGGAAAAAAAACATGTAACAATCTGCCTTGTCTTGATCTTTAGATTGAAGAAATGATAAACGAAGTAAAATTCAGCAAGTATGCAGATACTGGAGAACAAGTGACAAAAATCAATATAGGGGATTTTATCAAACTCTATATAAATCATCGACCTGCTCTTGGCTTGTCAATGAAAACCATACAACAAGCATTTCAGGTTCTGGGTTATGATAACAAGAAAGGAGACAAAGTTATTGACAGAGGAGACTTCCTGTCACTGCTTCAGTGCAGAGGTGAGTTATTTTGTTTCTAATATCAGTTTTATGCTTGCTAGTTCTGTCTGAAATTTCAGAACCTTTTCACTGCAGCAAAAAATTATTCTGGAATGATAGCCTGGGAACCAGGGCAGGTGTGAGAAGCCACCTGCCTTAAGATTTTAAATTGAATAATCACATCTATCGTCCCAGCTGAGCTTTTTTACTGCTCTGGAAATCTCTGCTGGCCTGAGGTATCTTGGCTGTCGAATGATAAGTATGGATCTTGGCAAAATGTATCCTTCTCCCATTGTGCCCTTATCTGAATTGTTGTTCTCTGCTCCAGTCACAGAGGCTCTGGAAAGGTAGTATAAAACTCAAATAAGAGAAACAAGAAAGAAGGGATGAAATTGGTCAGTCCTGGGCTGAATCTCTGCGAAAGACTGAGAAGCTGGGATGATTTAGTTGAGCTGAAACAGGGAGAACACCACAAATGTGTGTGTTAATATTCTCTTGGCCAGTGCCATAGAGTGTTAATAACAAAGTTCTCTTGTTTTACTCCTGTAAAAGTGCAGGTGAGAATTAAAACAGGTAATGGGGAATGCTGGTTTACTCAGTACATCACCTGGCAAGACTCCTTGCCACAAAGATCCTTGGAAACCAAGGATTCAACCAGTGTGAGAAAGGTTAGCTATTTATACAGATGGTGTGAACATCCATAAATAGATCCATCAGATAGAACAGTTTCATAACAGATCTATAACCTCACGCTTCAGGGCACGAGCCAGCCACTAACTGGGAACAAGTGCTGTGTCCATGTTATTTCAAGATACTAAATCAAGGCTTTTCTCTACCTTCCTCTTCCTCCTCTGCCTGAAAATGGCTACATGAACTGTGGTCTGTGCCAGGAATTCTCCCGTGGGAATAGAAGCTCAAGCCCTGCAACTGCAAGAATTTTCCCTTTGACTGACATTTTTTCCCAAAATGCTATAGGGAAGAACAATTTTTCTTAGGATCAACATTTTTTTGTGTTGGGATCATGTTTCAACTGGCAATGTGTGTGTCTCTTTCTCAGAGAAGCCAAATCCTCTTTCAAACTGTCCCTTTTTGTTCATGCACTGTTTTTATTTGAGTTGCTTTTGAATTTTTGTGCTCTTGACCCCCTAACCCACGGGCTGGTGTTGCTCTGTTGTGTACAGGGGAGCAGATGACAGAGGATGAGCTGGCCCAGTGTCTGACCACCCTGCTGGGCAGGAGACCCAGGGCAGGAGGGTCTGAATTGGACACCTGCGATCTCAAAGGTACAGGATTAGCATTCCACACAGCACAGAAGCAGGATTGTTTCAATTCCCAAATGGAATAATTTAAATTTCAAACCCATTTGCCCTGTTAGGCCAAGAGCTGTCAAAACTGCTCAGATGGGATTGCAAAAATAGTCACAGAGCTACAGCCTGTCCTTCATCCACACAGCAATCGCATGGGTGTATCTAAAAATAAATGGACAATGAACTATAACTGGGGCCTGACAAGATTACATTGCTGTTTATCTGCTGGCTGGAACTGAAATTAGAAACACACAGGGAAATCCCAGTGCTGGTTTCACCCAGGCAGCAGTGCCCATTGTAACAGAGCTGTTGGTAACGACCGCATTTGTCTGCAATTTATGTCCCAGTCCACACCAGTCTGGAACAGCAAATTATAGCCTTGATTTGAGCCAAGTGGCTGTATTTAATTGCCCATTGTAATTGGAGCTGCATTTTTGTATGATTTATGTCCCAGTCCCCACCAGTTTGGAACAGCATCTGTTTAGGGTCACTGGCAATGGGCCGCACGCAGCGGAGGTGCAGCTCCCAAAGGGAACTGCCTGGTGCTGCAAAGCAACTTTGAAATCCCTGGATCCCTTAGGATCCTGAAATCACATCAAGTGTAAAAGTTGTCCCAAGACTCCTCTGAGGCAGGGACCTGCTGTGAGACACACAGATTTGATAGGTTAAATCCCTGATATAAACATGAAAAGTATCAAGACAGTCAACCATCCCTTTCTCATGATTCCTCTGTACACCTTTAAAAGCATTCCAGTCACTTACTTTTGCTTCTAAATTTTACTGGAAAGCCATTTTTACATTGTTTCTGTGTGTCTTGTGTTGCTGTTACTGCTCTCCAGGTGCAGCAGCTTTGACTGAAGAAGAAATTCCAGCAGAAATCACAGCAGAGATATTTGTTGCAGACATTCTTGGCTTACGTATTGCTGAACCAGAAGAAAAGAACAGAAGGAAAGAGAGAAATCTTTGATCTATAAAGACTTGGAATCATAGCTACCACAAGATTTTCTGTTTGTTCCTACTTTCCAGGATCCTGTCCTCAAATTTCTGCAAAATTTGTGGTTTGTGTTTATTACAAAGTAAAGGTCACATAGTTGCATTTCAGTCAAACTCTAGAAGAAGTCCCCAGTTTAGCACATGCCACAAACCTGTAATTTCACACCTATGTAGGGAAACACTGGGGTGGCTGTAAAGAATGAAGCAGGTGGCCACTCCATCCTTGGCTGGAACCTTCATAGAAATCATTTCAGGTGGGTTTGTGCCAGATGCAGTCTATTTTCATCACGTTAAGACGGTATTCATTTGTGAAATCTGACAGCAAAAGAGCAATGTAAGAGTATTGTATTGATTGAATACATTGATAAATGCTTTGACAGGCTAGAATGGATTTGTAATTATAAATCCAATGGACCTCAGTAAAGAAAGAAATGCTGTGGTATACATTAAAACCACGTTTCTCTTTTGGCCTTTAAACTGACATTTTCTTTCTGAAAGTAGTAATTCCAATTAGCAGAGTAATACCAATGGGACGGCATCGCACTGTGTGTGTATAAACAGCATAATGAGACTGATACAAGTTGCTGTAGAAAGATCAGCGAAGTGCTGTTGAACAGCTTCCTTCTTTACATCATCCTCGGCATCAATTTGAATAATAATGTAGGCCCTTAAGAAGCGTTCCTTTCAGAAGCAATGTTTTTTAAACAGAGATCGCTGTTGTGTACTCAGAGCCTCTGTGATTGTACAATTAGCACGAGCAGCAAGGTGTGCGTTAGGGAGAAGTTAATGAAGGAGTGCAGCAGTACTGGGGCCAGAGCTCACAGCTCTGTGACAAATTTCCTGCAGAGCATCACCTCCCATGTAACTCGTTTATCCTTTATGTTCATGTACTTCCATGGATCTCTGTCGGAGATGAGCCTCCACTGCCTAAAAGCAGTCCAATTCCATGGATATTACTGGAATTATTTAAAGCAGCCAATAAACTTTGTAATTACTGGGGGGAAAAAATCAAAATCTGCTAATTATGGATTTATGCTTCCTGTTAAACAGGGACTTTATCCCCCATCCCCGTGTTCAAGGTCTGTCACAGCAACTGGTGTAAGGGTGGAATGGGCGTCTGTCACTGCCTCACACAAAATAGGCAAAATTTCTATGTAAAGTGCTTTGAGATTTTTAAAAGCCTGGATTTTAGGAACCGGACTTCACTTTGCAGTAAAATTTAATTGTGCTCAGGATGTTGCTAAAATGCATTGGTTTATCGCAGAATCACACAAATCATTGAGGTTGGGAAAGATCTCTGAGACCATCGAGTCCAAGCCCTGCCTGGACACCGCCTTGTCAACCGGACCATGGCCCCAGGTGCCACATCCACCCTTTCCCTAAGCGCCTCCAGGCTCGGTGACTCCAGCACCTCCCTGGCCAGCCCCTTCCAACACCTACTGACCCCTTACAAGTTGAGGCGAGCTGAAATCGGATAAACTTTTTAATTCGGGGGTAAGTTACAGCCCGAGCATGATCGAGGTGGGAACACAACGTTGTGTTGTGCTCGCTCCAGCGAATACTGTGGAGGAAAACGACAGACGGGAATTCTGGCAGCGCCGCGCTCGCGGGGCCGCCGGCCGCCTCCGGACTCTCCCCCGCGCGGGCTCCTTCCCGCCCGGC
>VZRZ01005355.1:84670-107036 GCA_013398175.1 Climacteris rufus
CGCCGCCGGCCCCTACAAAGGGCCCGAGGAGCGGGCCCGGGGCTGCTCCGCCGCCCGCTCTGGGTGGAAATAGTGCTCGGAGAAGTGTTCTTAAAGAAAGAAAACACGCTAAAATTACCCCTGTGAAGCTCCCGACAGTCTAGTTTTTGTCGTTGCCTGTTTATGTATTTATTTTACCTCTCAAGTTCCCGAGGTTTGCGCGTAAAAGCGCAGCAAGCCCGAGCGCGGTCGTCTCCCACCGACGCTCCCGGAGAGAGCGCGAAACTGCCCCTGGAACCTCTCTTAAATCATAAAATTAAAGGCTGTACCCCGTGTGAAGTAAGTCCCTTTTGTTAGGCCGTCAGTGCGTTTTGGCATTTTCCCCCTTTTGTCTTTTTTTTTTTTCCCCCCTGCTTTTGTTAGAAAAACCCACACGAGGTGTTTGAACAATACAGTGAAGCGGCCGCCGCCGTGCTGTGCATGGTCGGGCCGGGGATTTGGGATGGGGTAAAAGCAGTGCCGGTGTGACTCAGGAGTGAATCTCTCCTCCAGCAAGTTGGCTGACTGTTCAGCACTCTCTCTGCACGTATCTCAAAATACTTTCTTTAAACATTTGGAATCCGCGGGGAAATCCCTTGGGTTATTGTTACTCTGCATCACTCAGCTGGCTTGAACCTTGTGAAATCAGGGGACACTTCTCTTGCCCTCCTCCGCTAACGCTTCGTTTTCATTAAAAGAAGAGCGAAATACAGAACTGAACGTGATTGTTATTGGGGTGAAATGGATTGCTAAGTTTTAAATGCCCTTGAGCACATGAACGGGCCCGTTGGCGTGAGCCGGACAAAGAACCGGGACTTGTGTCCAGTAAGGCCGGGCACGGGATGGGGATTTCAAAGAATCCAACCATTGTGTGGGGAGCGCAGCAGCCCCAGCACCGCAGCTTGGCTGCTTTCAGGAACTCTCTTCCACTCGGGTGTTGTTTTTAGGTGCAGTTTGCTGGCTGCTGGGCCGGCTTTGGAGGGTCAGAACAATGTGCAGTGGTGTGACAGGACTTTTGTTCCAGCGGGAGCGTGGTTGGATGTGTGGGACTGTTCTGTCTCTAGGTATTTCATTCATGGGTGCAGCACGCTCCCTTTGAGTCCTTGTTTGTGGAATTCAGAGAGGAGTAGAGACAGAAGCTTGGCCATTCAACAAAATACCTAATTTATTTATTTTTTTCTTGGCAGGGGCTCTCTGCCATCATGTCATCAGTTGCTATGGCTCTTTCTGTAAAACAGAAATCTTACGGTATAAATAGATTTTTCTACATTTTAACCCTGATGAGAGACAACTCTCTTTAAAGGTTTACAGTCATGCAATGTTTCTTTTGGTTATTGTTAGAAGTATTGATACGCCTTTTTGTCTGTGCACCTCACAAGTATTTACATAAACCAATTTTATTATTTTTAAAGAAATTGTAATTTGGAGGTGAATCTCCTGATTCCCCTCCGCCACCTGCAGTCAGGTACAGCGGGAAATTAGCAAGAGAGATTCTGTGTTTTGTGGTTTCAGTGTTTTGAGAAGACTTGGCTTGTTAAATTGAACTTTCCACACTAGCAATTCCTGCATCTTCAGAAGAGCCACATCGGCAATTTCCAAGCATGCAGTTTCATTTGCATAATAGGAGCAATTTGTTGCCATCCACAGCTCTTCTGTGGAAATGCAGCCACTGAAAATTAAAATACCTTGCATCCAGCATCTCCTAGAACAGGGTTTTGTGAGACTTGTGTGCTTGGAGTGCTGCGTGCTGGGGTTGGGCAGGGAGACAGGCTGGGCTCTGAGCCCGTCTGAGCAGACAGTGGCTTCATCCAAGGCTTTATCCACCTGGGCAGGTGTGCAGCACCTTGCTGTGCCTGCTGTTCCTGAATCCCTGTGCTGTGAACATGCCTGCTGGAAAACAGCTTCCATCAGGGCAGACTTTGTTCCTTAGAAATTCAGTGTTCTTGGACAGCCAGCCCTGGATTCAGGTCCCCTGTTTTCATGTCCGTGCGCAGAGCGCGTGGCACTTCTGGTTATTGCTGGAACTTAGTAGTAAACAGTGAAGTTGTTACATTTTTATCTTGAGATTACTGTAACCTTATCTCCTTTGTTTAAACCACCCTTGTGAATGAGCATCTGTTTTGGAAAACACACAGCACGTGGCTTACAGAATACATGGTTGCGTTGTGGTTGTGTGGCAGAAATGTTAAGTTTCCACAGTGAGAGGACAGTTCTACCTTTCTTTAACAGTACTTATAATTTTTCTGTCAGTCTTTTTAAAAAAAATCCTCAGATTAATTTGTCCCAATGAATGGTACAGGATTGATTTTTTGCCTTAAAAGGTTGATGGGTATGAGTAGATTCTTCTTGGGCTCTCAAGAAGAGAGGGGCAAAAACTATTGTGCCCTAAACCATCATTAGAAAAATACTGGAGACACTCTTGTTTTTTATCAAAGTCTGATTTATTAAGTGAAGGAAAATGGAGACATTTACTGAGAGACAAGGAATGGGCAGGAGGCAAGCAGAAGTGGTGGGATGCCTTGGGAGGCAGTGAAATAATTTGCATGGGTACGTAGCACTGCTGGACTTTTGGACAGCTGTGCAAACATGTAAGGTTGGAGGTCTGGAATACCTGGTGGGGATAGGTAACCCTGGCTTTAGAGAGTGCACCAGCAGTCAGGAAATCCCACTGAATGGCAGTATTTTGCAAAAGGCCTTTGACCTTTTTCTGACCCATCAAAGCCCTGACCTGGGGGCACTGATCACACCTTAGGAAGGAAGAGGTGAACCTTGTGCTGGTGACAGTACTTGGGGAAGTCCCCGTGGGCTGTGTTACCTGATGCCACTGGCTGGGATCACGAGCTGTGGCTATTTAGGATTTCTAGGCAATGCTGCTGTAGCTTTTCTGTTCACTGTCTCCATTCAGACTTGCTAAAATATTTTTGTGTGGTGTGTAATGCTCTGAGATTGACCTTCTGCAGGTTTTGCTGCTTGTGCCTCCTTAAAACAGGCTTTCACTCCAAAAAGGAGTTATGGCATAGAACTCCTTGACATGATGTCTTTGGAAAAAGGCTGTTTGCTACTCCCTGATCATCACCCTGCTTTAGCCTGGCTGTCTTGGGTTTCCTGCTGAGATTGCAGTTCAGGTAGTGGCAGCTGAAGTAAAAACACCCAGTGTATGTGCAGGAAGGTCCTGAAGTTCTGTAGTGGCCCAAACACGCTTGAATTATGATACCTTCTGTTTTCTGGCTTGTGATTATTTCCTTCTGAGCCAGGATATGCCCTCTGACTTCAGTGGAAGCTGAAGTCCAAGGTAGAGTTTTGGCATGTGTAAGCCATGGTTCTTTCTGCTGTGAGCAAGGTGCTTGTGGCCACGTGGAACCAGAGAGTGCTGGCCCTGTGTGTGCTCCAGGGGACTCCCCAAATGTGCTGTGCTTAGATAAACTCAGAGGGAAGGTGTTTGTGACCACATGTCCTTGTCCAGTCACTCCACATGGCTTTTTATTGTATTTGCAGCCTGGTCAATAAACACCACGTGTGTTTGGGGCTCCTTCCTGTTAGTCACTAGACAAACATCTACTCAGCAGTAGGCGTGCTCGGAAAAGCAAGCCTACGCTTCAAAAAAATCATTTTCTGTGCATCTGACAGCACTTTTTGTGTGTAATAATGGCATTTTCTTTCCCATCCCCTTTCTCCTTTGCTTGATCCCACAGGGAGGTCATAATTCTGTGATTTTCACCAAACTCTGTTGCAATGCAAGTGAGTGTGATGTGATAAATTCAGCATTATGACGTCACTTCGTGATCACCAGCAGAAGATGGGGTATGTGGGAGCAAATCCGTGTGTAAACTCAGATCACTGTGATGAATGAGAGTCATGGGAAAAGGCCAAACAAGTGGGAAAGCCTTTCCTGGAGCGATGTATTGGCAGTAAAGGCTTTCTGTGTCTCTGCCATCAAATGTTTCTGGCACTCTGTGCTGCTGCAGAAGCTGCCTTGACACTTTCTGTATAAGTGTAATAGACACTGTTGTGTTTGCTCACCCGTATATTACTTTTATACGTGGAATCTGATGTTCATCTGTGGAGCTTTAGTGTTATTAAACAAAGTATAAATATATTTAAGAGTCTTGGTTTATTTAGAATGGGGAATTGAGTATATAATGATGTAAGTTCTGAGATATTAGTATGCCTCAGGCATAAGCACTGAAGAAGTGTTGATACTAATGCTTACCCTTTGTACCCTTGGCTGTCCTTTAAATGCTGTGCAGATACAGTTCAGAATTTAAAAGTGCTTTTACCCAATTTCAGATAAATGTAAGGCTTTGTTTCTGTTGCATCGATTAGTGTCTGAATTTACTATGACTAAAATATTGAAGATACTTTCCAGTGTGGAAGATTAAAAGAAAAAATACTGTGTATTTATTTTCTGTTGTTGTTACTCCTGAATCATTCATGGAGGAACAGGAGATGTTTGAAAACAGGCAAAATGTGTTGTTTTCTTTAAACTGTGGAGTTTATCAGCTAGACATGGACAAATAAAGTTGATAATGACCACATTTTTAGCCTGATAAACTCTCAGGTTGATGGTGTTCCATCAGCCACGTTTTCCAATACAACAGTCAACACAGAGATCAACCTACAGAGAATAACAGGGGATGGTGCAATAACAGATATTGCCAAGTGATCACTTAGCAAAGGTGGAATAAAATGATGGGAGTGGAATTCTGGACAGGATCTTGGGATGAGTGGGTGCATCAGACAGAAAAACAAGTGGAGAAACTACTTAAAGTTTCACAACAGACTGAGCACAAGAGTTCATGAATTCCTCATTCCTGCTCTGATGTTGGTTCAGGGAGGATATTTTGTGGTTTGTGCAGCATTTCCCAAACTTGCTGCCATGGGCAGCATCAGTAAATTGTCAATTCTGGCTGAGTGAAAAGGAAAGGCCCTGGCCAGCAGGTTGGGATGGTGCCTTTGCACAAAAGATTAAAAAGTGACTGTTCAGAGTAGGAGTGGGTTTGGGGTTTTTGTTTGCTTGTTTGGATTTGAGTTTTGTTTTGAAATATGAAGGCAGTAAGTATTACAGATAACATTCTAAGCTTATTTTGCAATAACTGTCTTAAATCTTGAAGTTATTTTACCCTGTTGATCTTAAATGTCTAAAAGTGATTGCGTTTCTTTGTTAACAAATGTGTGTTTGTGCTGCCAATGCTTTTATTAAGTTTTAGAGGAGGTTGTCTTCTTTTTTCTTATTAATACTTTCATGGTCTTAAACTGTCAATACTGTAAATACTTACACATGTAAAATATTTGCATAATAGCACTGTGATGTTGGGTTTTCTTTTTAGCCACGAGTGTTTGCAGGACTGGGATGTTGGTGTACTTCCATCACAAAATATTCCCATTGTTGTCTGAATTACTGTGTATTGAAATCAGTTAAACAATCCCTATAGCTGAGGGTTATCAAAACTTAAAGTGGTGCTTAAGAAGCTCAAAAGAATTAAAATGTCAGGGCTAACTTTAATACTAGAAGGAAAAAGTTACTAATATAGGTTTCCTCCTGTGTTCTACAGTCTGTCCAGTGAAGATGCTGTGTGAGGCTGCTTTGAGATGCTAACAGGTATCTTGAACTTTTGGTTTTCCAGTGCAGCATCTCTAAGTAATATTTTGCTGTAGGAAAAGACTAAAATCCTGATTTTTTTAAAAAGCATTTATTCACCTCTCCCCACACCCAAGACAAAACCCCAGCTTGGTTTTATTCCCATAATTTCAAAGGTTTTCTCAAGTAGAAATAAATCTAGTTTGTCTTGTATCCTTAAAAAAACCCAAATTATACCATGATCATCTCTTCACAATTAAGTATGCTCTCATTATTGACATGCCCTCATCTCCACTGTCATTTTTATCTCATGTAGAGCTCCAAATTAGAGTGAAATTGGATTTTGACATACTTTAGCCACCTAGTGTACCCAAATGGCTATATCTAAACACATTGAGGGAAAATGCTCCAGGAAGAGCAGTGGGAAAGAAATGAATCTGAAACAGTTTTGGACTTAATTAAAATATCCTTACGTACAGATCCAAAATGTATCAAATAGTCATGTATGGTTTAGTTTTGCTTTTTGTCTCAATTACACAGGAAAATGCCTCTTCTAAAGGGAAAATATAAGATTGGCCTTTGTAGCTAAAGCAAATAGTCAGGAGGATGTTTGTGACATTTGTACAATGTGGCTGCTTTTGATTCTGGAGGCCTTTTCTAAAAATGGAGCTATCATATATATAAATATATATATTTGGAGTCACATCCAGCTTCTCCCATCCTGCAAAGAACATTTTTTATTTTTTTTTTAATCTATAACTGGATCCCAAATCTATTATTTAAATGTGTTTATGAAAAAAAAAAAGAAAAAAAGCCTGAGATCTCATGCCAAATTAATTTCCGATGTTCCTGAATATTTAATGGAATCGGTCTTTGTTGTTAACTTTTAATCGATCCATTCGCAGAGCTGCATTACAAACCCAGGAACCAGCAGTGGTGATCTGTGACCTGAAAACTGATCACAGAAACGTGATGAAATTTCTCTGGCATTGGGGACCTGCTTTTAATCCCCCTGATGTGCAGAGCTCAAGGAATTGACCCCTCAGCCGAGCATCCCTGGGCACTGGGACCCCCTAAGGCAGCGCCACCCTGCAGCCACATTTCCTTGACAATTTGGCACTGTCACCATCCTCTGGCAGGGGCTGCACACAGTGCCTGAGGTTCTGCTTTTCCCTCTCTGCTAGCCTCAGCCTTGCCTTTCCAAAAAGCTGGGCTCTCCAGTCAGGATTCTGCACCCATTGCTCCCAGGGAGGCTGTTGGTCCTGCGGCTGGAATTGCAGAGCTGTCTGTCAGGGGTGTGGAGTGAACAGTAAATTGCCAGCAGCAAATTTCTGCCCCCAAATAAACCTCAGCTGGTCAAAATGCATCTAGGTTTCTAGTGCCATTAAACAGCTTCATGACAATCAAAACACACTGGTCTATCTAAACCCTCTTCTGCTGTCTAGAAACTTAAGTGAAAATTGTAGGCATTAAATCTGCATTTTCAATTGCTGTTCTTCTTAACTTTATCTTTAATCCAGATCTTGTTACTGCTACTGCAGTTACCCAGTCAAGTAAGAGCCCTGAGAAATCTGGAGGTTAGCAGTGCTCTAACAAGTTGTGAAATGCAAAGAACAATTTGCACAATGCAGTGCTAAAGACGATGTAATAGAGATCATCCTACTTAATAGCCTGTTTAAAGCCTTGACAACTTACAATAGTAGATCACTCTCTTCTGAATCGAGGTTTAACTTCTCCTGCATTGTAATTTTATAGGGAGAAGAAGTGGGTGACAGTTGGCGACACATCCCTAAGGATTTACAAATGGGTACCAGTAACAGAGCCTAAAGTGGATGATGTAAGTATCCTGCAGTATCTTGCTTTTTCCAGATGTAGATGCTCCTGCTTAGGGAGAATAGAAAGATATTCCTGATTTTCATTGGGCCTTTAAGCTAAGGCTGGTGTGGGTCTTGCAAGCTCCAGGGAGATGTTGATCTCTTCAGCAAGTGATGTTGATGGGTCAGTGGGTGACAGTGTCCCTGGAGTCAGCTGGGATCAGTTCTCAGATTTAAAAATGCAGCTTGAAACTGAGTTTTGAAACCTTTCTCTAACATGTAACTGGGAGGTGGGGAGCGAAATTTAAGACATGGATTATTTTTCCCCTCTTTCTGCCTGATGTTTTAAAGAATGCAGCTTGTTTGGAACAGGACAGAGAGCATATTCTATGTGTGCATCACTGCTGTTTTGCTCAAAAATAGGTGCAAAACACTGATGTGAGGGCAGGAATACCCTGTGAAACTGGGATGATTTGTATTAAGATGTCCAGCCCAAGTAATACAACACACATTTCTGTTGTCATGTGTGGTTTCTCTTGATAAATGTCCTGTGTATGCATCATGTTCTTTGTGTGCACTGTTCCTGTGGTGTAAAAGTGTAAAATTCAGAGTTGATAGGATTTACACATTGATTCTCAAAATGCACATTGCTCTCATCTTGCAAACTGAAATAGTGTTACAGAGAGAAAACTAATCCATGATATCATAATAAATTAATGATACAACAGCAGACATATCCTAAATGTGGTACTCCTTCCTTGGATTCTCATGTGCTTTTACTTTACTTGAAATATGAATGAAGACCTATCTGGAAGAAAGCTTCTGTGTTAATAGGTGTGTAAAATGGTGTTTTTTCAGACAAGACAGTGTCATGACCTTGTCTTATTCAGACTCCAAATTCAAGACCTATTTTTTTTGTTAGGGTTGTTTTAACTGAGTTTGTTTCTTTCTGTACCTTTGGTTGTCCCACAGATTTCAGTGACTGTCAGAGTTGTGGTCAATCTCTTGGGTTCTTCCAGTGCTTCAGCAGCATCTCTGTGAAGTTACCCCTGGTGAATTGGGAAACCTGCTCATTCTTCCTAGCTGTCAAACATTTGGTCTTGATTCTATTATTTACAGTACATGAGATGGAAGAAGCATACTATCCATGTGAGAAAGAGTGCAAGGTTTAGGATATTTAGGCTCATGGCTTCTGGTAGTTTTTTTCTGCAGTTAAGCTGTTCCTGCAGGATTGGTGCTGTGGGACTTGGAAACAGAATTTCTAAGTGAGCTTCTGGATGAATTTTCAAGGTCATTGCTACCTGAAGTCAGGTTCTGTATTATGAAGAATGGCTTTATATAATGGTCTCTATGTGCAGAGTTTAATTGTGTTTTCTGAGCCATCATCCTTTAGGTTGAGGCTCCAGATTTGCTGAAATTGGGACACTTGTTTAAGACCAGCTATGTTGGTGCCCTACAGTCACATTCATTTCCTTTCAAGTAGAGGCTGTGGTGCAGCTGCAGTTGTTGCAGGCTTAATGTCTCAAGGTTTCTGTCTTCTTGCTGTGGAAGTTCTCAAAAATAACACACACACAGATATTTTAAAAATAAATATGAGGTAGAGGTAATTTTGGTAATTCAGTTTTGTTGTGGACATCATTTCATATCTGATCTCATCCACTGTGAAGGAGCTCTTCACTAAAATAGGAGAATGAGACCTTTCTTATTTCAAGTGGAAGTTGTCTTTGATTTTGGTGAACAGAGATTAAATTACTTCTCCCCTCATGTTTTCTCTTTGACATTTCTCTGCACTACAATTAGCTTGGCCCTTTCTCCTGCTGGTTCTGGAACCTCACCACTTTGAGGGTTAAACCTCTTCAAAAAACACTTCTCAGCTTAAATTGCTCACTGTTGTTTTCAGTATTTCTTTTGTTGCAACAGTGTCTTTTTTATCTTTAAGAAACAACAAAACCAACCTGAGAGAGATTATGACCCCTCTGACCTTTTATTTTGCGAAGGTAAAGAAATCCATGTGCTCTCACCTCTTGTTTCATGTATTAGGGGGTAAAATCTGAAGTAAAAATACAATTTAGGAAGAAGCTTAATAACCTGTTTAAAATAGATAGAAAAGTCCCTCCAGATATCACTTGTTGAATTTCTTCTGCAGTCTTAGACAGTATTTGACTGTGCTTTGGTTCCTTCCCTGGTTGGAGGACAGTGTGTGTCCAGAAGGATGGGCTGAGAGCATTCTTCCTGGAGTCAGGCTTTGGCTTGTGTGCTCAGCAGGCAGGATCTCCCAGAGCAGTGCAGCTGCTGGCTCCTTTTCCTGAGAGACTGATGCCATCACCTCCTCATTGCAAATGCTGCATCCCTTAGCAGGCCCAGATTCCCCACGAGGTGGATGCCAGGGGCTCTTCCTTTGTTTTGGTGCCTGTTGGTGGTGAGCAGGTTGGGACCTACAGCTCACAAAGGCTGTCGTGCTTGTGCTCTTTGTTTTAGGTCAGTCTGGTTTTTCTTAACCCATCTTTCAGTTTTAACAAAGAAACAGCATTAGTTGTAGAGAGGGAGAAGGTCTCACTTGTAATTAAGAGCCATGCTTGCAGAAGTACTGAGTGGGAGGGTTTTACCCAGCTACCTGGATTTCTCTGCATGGCCATGGTCTCATCTGTGTGTGGTGCCTTTTGTTTTTCAGAAAAATAAGAATAAGAAAAAGGGCAAAGATGAAAAATGTGGCTCTGAAGTGACTACTCCAGAGAACAGCTCCTCTCCAGGGATGATGGACATGCATGGTGAGTGGGAGAAGGTCAGGCTCAATTACCCTCTTGCACTGCTGTGAAAGTGTAAACCAACAGATTGTCCATTGCTCCAATGTATGGACTTCAGTCCAAGTGAAAACAGCATCAGATACTCACTTGGTACCTTGCACTTCTCTTCTGTGGGTGTACTAACAGTTGTTTAAATGCCATTTATATGTGGGCTATGAGTGTGAAGGGAAAAACAAATTCTTAGTGTGGCTAAATGTGAAAATTAAATTAGAAATATCTACCATTCAGAGTCCTACACACAGGTGAAGTAATAACTCCATTGAGTTTGCTGCTTGAAGAACCAAAAGACCCCCAAAGCCTCAGTGGTGCCTACTATAATTTGTACTTATTAACTTTCTAAATGATTTAAGGACAGAAGAACTCTGCAAGAGCCAAGAAAGCAAGCTGTAGTTCTGTGATGCCTTCCTTCTGCTGCAGCCTGATGAAATTAACTGCCTAAAACCCCAGTTCATTGTTTGCCAGTCAGGCACTGTTGGGTCAATTTGATTTTATTTTTATTTTTTTTTTAAATGTGACTTCTGAGTGTTACCCTGGTGTTTATTACCGAGCAGCTTGCACAGCTCAGCTTTGCTTTAAGTTTTTACCTCCTGGGTGTTTGGATAACAGTTATGGCTGAGAACACAGCACTATTTGAGCTGATAAGAGAGGATCACTTTTTAGTGGGTTGTAAATTTTTAATTTCAGTTTTATTTGCATTTGTATTGCCTCATGCTTGCTTTTTGCAGTGCTGACAGCAAGTGTGGTCTTGCAGTTAAAGGAATGAGCAGGATTTTCACAGTTCTGGATTCATTATTCATGTGTTTCAAACCTTTTAACTTTTGCCTTGGTCAGATAATTTAATTTTTTAAGCCTTGTTTCTCCCACCCTTGAGGTGAATGTACTACTTGCTTTTTATCATATATCACGTGTGTTTTTAAGCCATACTGTACAATTTCATGATAAACTTCATCTGATCTGACTTCACTTACTGTGATCCAAATCTTTGAGGGCTAGAGGACGTTCTGGACAATTCTCACTTAGTAACTCTTGATGTTGGGACTGGATGTTACATTTTACCTTGAAGTAACCTTGAGGTTTTTTGACTTCCAGGACACAATTCAAAAAATATCTGCTCATCTGAAACAGTGGAGTGATGGATATTTGTAAATCTGCAGCATGAACACTTAATTAGCCCAGTGTTAGAAGAGTCTGTCACTTCAGTTGATCTGGTTTACTCATATTACAAAATTCTGTGTTCTTTTGGATCAGATCTGGGTAAAACATTGTTTGGTTTAGTGTCTAAAATTAAATTAGAATGTGTTTTTTGAAGTTTTCTCATTTTTAGTAACTGCTTGAAAACTTTTTAGGCTGGTGTGGAAGAAAGTTAGATGTAGTGTGAGTGTGAATGATTGGACTTGATCCCTAATGAGCTAAATTACATCACGTGTTACCAGGGAATAATACAGGGAAAAAATGGAAGTATTAACTTGATCTTTGTGTCTTGTCAAATCAAACTTTCTTGCTTTTCACTCTTTTGTTCCCAGATGACAATAGCAACCAGAGTTCAATAGCTGATGCTTCTCCAATAAAGCAGGAGAACAGCAGTAACTCCAGCCCAGCACCAGAGCAGAACTTGGCAACACAAGCAGACGGCACTGAAGTCAAGTCTGACGAAACTCAGGCAGAGGCAAAGGAGCAGCCTGGTTCAGAAGGTGAGCTGGGAAGGGCATTTGAAAGCCCAACAGAAAAAATTATCCTTTAGTGTGTCATTTATTTGCTTATGCACTTTCAGAACTGAAAAATAACAATTTGACAGAAATGGTTTCTGAATTCTCAGCATTTATGTGAAAATGGGCCACAATTTCCCTGACCTGCTGGTGATCTTTTGTACAGCTGGAAAGGTCGCTCTGACATTCAGGGTCTTTTCAGAGAGCAAAAACCAAAGTACTGGTTTATTGTTCTCAATCTCAGCCTTGAAAGAAGAAATAATTTAAAATCATCTTTGAAATGGCTGCTACCATGTAATCACACAAATCCTGGAAAGGTATTATTTTGTGTAGACCTGTGAATGTTTGCTATCTAGTGTGATAGTAAAATAGAGGTGAGATACTTTGACATTACTTTTTTAATTGTGTAAACTATAATGTAAGCTTTCTTTTCTCTTAATCCTGCTAGCTGCTTATTCAAAAGTTAGCTCTGAATTCTGCCCTAATTTTCTAAAAGCATTACAAGATGCTATTGCAGTTGTGCACAGATTAAAAATACATGTGGGTTAAGAGATTGTTCTGAACCTCACTCTTTAAATGGTATTTTGGGTAATTGAAACATGCTCTGTATTTATATTCTTGGAAAGGTAATTTTTTTTGTCCTCTTAGAACAGATAAAAGATGTCCTTAACACCATTCTAATAATTTGGTTGCAGAATTCTTCCCATACCAAAGCAATTAAAATATGCCCTCCTGATTTAGTTCTTCACTCAGTAGATCCACTGACCAATTTAAATTTAGAACTTTTATCTTGGTAATACCAGAGTGGTTAAATATGTTCAGTGTTGTCATTGTTAACTGGGTTAAAATTTGACAACAGAACCATCACCAAATTGGAATAAATCAGAACACCATTTCCTTCAAAGATAATCTCCACTTGCATATTTGGCCAGAGCAAATGGTAAGGATTTACTCCTGGATCTAATATTGTCTGAACCTGCTTATGTGAAGCTGTTACATAGCATACATGTTCCCTTGGCTAAATTTAGGCTCAGGGAAAATCATTCCAAGTCCTCTGGATTAGTGCCAGAGCCAGTTACTGTAAAATGAAAGGGAGATGTAATGGCAAAAAATACCTGTTACTAATGTGGGGTTTTTTCAGTTGCTTAAATGCTATGTTAAACAATTTATTAAACATTTATCTACTTTTTTATGGTCAATCAGAGCCCTAGAATTGTGACATTATTCAGCTGGACGGGGTTAATGACCTTGTATGTCTATCTCATGTTACTCCACTGAAATCAGGGAAGTTCCTTTCAGCCAGGGAACAGTCTGGGTGGTCAGAAATGCCTAATGAGGAGTTCTTAAATAAAACAGGTGTATTCAAAACATTCTGCTGTGTGAATAAGTCCTTGCAGGCACTGGAATAGCTTGAGTCTTGGTTGTTTAAGGTGTGGATCCCCTTGCCCAAAGGTCAGCAGCAGCCTGAGTGTTTTGTCAGGAGCAGCTTTAAGAGAACGGTGGTGATGAGCTGGGAATGGTTTTGTCACAGGGCAGAGAGCTCCTCAGCTCAGGGGGTGCTGAGGCCTACACAGCAAAAATCAAAAATCAGATTTTTTTGGACCCTTGGGACTTGTTTCTTTATCAGCATGAAGATGCTTTTCTGGTGAGATATGGACAGGAAGAGGATTCTGTCCAAGTTTGCTGAATGTGATCTTTGAGATGCTCATCATGGGCATCCCTTTATCCTGAATTCAGAAATGTGATGCTTTTTATACACTACACCACAGAAATATCCATTACTCACTGGTTATGGCATCTTCCTTAACCAAAGCTGTCCAAAACTTTTGTTTGATGTTGCTTTTCTCTTCCTCTGGAATAAATTCAAGTTTCTTGGGTGAGGGGTCTATGAATACATTTTAAGTGGCCCTGTCCCCTCTTTGAGTGAATGGGTGCTTTAACCTTGAGTCTTCTGTAAGTCTGGTTTTGAGAGAGAGAAGAGTTTAAAAAAACAACCAACAAACCAAAAAAAACCCTAATGAAAGTTGGAAGGTAACAGCTATAACAGTCTGGAAGACTTCTCCACACCTATGCACCAGAATTAAAAATTCTACAACTTTAATGTTTAGGCTAGTTAGGTCAATTTCTAAATTCTATCTCAAATGTAGTCTCAAGCTAAAAAATGTATTTTAAATATATGGCTGAATTTTTCTTCAGGTAACTTTATTCTCTCTCCTTAGCTGCACCTTTTTAGATCCATTAATTATGACAATTCAGCCCTTTTGCTTCTGGTTTGAAGGAGTTCTCTTGCAGTGAGTTTGTGCCCAGATTTGCTTGCTGATGCCTCAGACGTTGTGTGTGAGGCTGTGCAGGAGCTTGGCTCCCTCTAGGGTCTGATCCCAGGGTCTGTGCTGCAGCAGCAGGAAGGAAAAGCTCTGGGAGCAGCCAGGTTGTGATCCTGGAGTTTGAATTTAATTCATCATATTCATACACTTGTTATCTGTGTTGTCACTAATGGTTACATGTGAGTGAAATGTGTGTGCTTGGGATGTTGCTGATGGGAAGACATCCTGAAAGCTCCTGCTGAATGCTTTCATTGGTTTGTTTAAAATTATCTCTTGGCATTTCAGATACCTCTGATGAACAGAATTCACAGTCTTCAATGGAAAATTCCATGAATAGTTCAGAGAAAGCAGAAATTCAGTCCTCTGGAGAAAATGATATAATTACAGAGGCATCTAAAAACTCTCAGGTAACTTTTAAGTGCAAAAGTCTGATTAAATGGATTTTGAAAAAGTTTATTTTTTGCTAAAAACCAAATGTAAGGAGGACTGTTGTATATTTCCAATAATTTCCAAAGTGAGGACAGTAAAGCAGCTGTAAAGTATTAAATGTAGCTGTCCCTGGTATTGTGACCCAGGTGACTGACTGCTTGAATCTCACAGAATTGGAACAGTAAGACCAGATTGGTCTGATTGATTTCTTGGTTTCCTAAACCAGACTCTGTTTTGTAAGGGAATGTCAACATTTTACATTAATAAATTGCTTGGACCAAACCTACTGGACAGGCCCCTTTGAGGACCATTCAGAAGTAAAACACCTTCTATAAAGGTAAATGCATATGACAGTCAGGAAAGCGAATTTGGGGATGTGTGGATGTTTACTCACTGATACTTTCAGAAGTCGTGGGTGGGTGGGAGGAAGAAATGATCCTTGCAGTTGTGCCCTTCTCAGGGCAGGACAACTCCAGCTCCTCAGGCAGAGCACTGCTCCTCCACTGCTTTTCCTGGGGGTCCTCGGATCCAGTGCACCCTCCATCAAGGCTGTTCCTTGGGATATTCACTGTGGGGTTTAGCCTGGAACTAAAATTTTGCCCTTTGTAGATGACAAGAAGTGCAAAGTCATTGAGGTAAGATGTCAGTAGAGGAGTGATTTCAGGAAGCACTTGGACACGTTCTGGCATCCAGGGATGCTGTGTCACACGCCGGGGGAGTTGTTGGTGCTGTTTGTTTGATGTTTATGGTGCCTGAGTTCAGTGCAATGATAACGTGGCTGTTTTTCTTTTCCCCCTCATTAAGGACTCTGAAGGAGTGCCACCTTCTAAAAAGATGAAAGTAGAGGCTTCCCAACAAAATGTTGAAGAGATTTAGACTATAGATTTTTTGGTCAGTTTTTATGTAAGGTACATCAGTGGGCTTAATTATAGAACAACCTTACTTAAGCATCTTCTCTTGGATGAGGACAGAACTCCTAACTTTTCAAGTTACCAAGCAAAAATCCAAGAAAGCCTAACAAAGGTTTAACTTCTCAGACACTGAAAACTTTTTCCTGTGAAACAAACATTGAGAACTTTAAGTTACTGTCTCTGAAATGGTTGGAGTAAACAACTCAGGAGGGGTCTACGCACTGTTTCTAAAGTCAAAATTACAATTATGTTGCTGCTGTATTTTTATTTTCATTTCTCTATTTAACATTGTAAGATATTTAAGGATGGTACAGGTCAGGTATTAGCTTTCATGTGAAGTTCATTGTTCTGGCGTGATGTCTGCTTTTGTTTTGTGCCTTGTGTTCTGAAAACAGTGCTAACTTTTAAAAGTTGTTTTGCAACTGTCTCCTTTGCAAAGTGGCCTATGTTTGCATAATGCCATGTAGTAAGGCTTTTTTTTTTTTCTTTTTCTTTTTTTTGTTTGGGGTTTTTGTTTCATTTTTAAGTTTTAAATCCCTGGTGCTTAAATTTTTAAACAACTACAAATCAGGAAGCCATTTTCACTCTTGGAGTCCAAGGAGAAAAAGGAGCTTGATATTTTATTTTAGCAGCTATAGTGGAGATCTTTTATTGAATGCATGGCATTCGCAACTGTAAATTTGGTCTTCTAAATACTTAACTTCATCAGAAGTTAACATGATCTGTTTAGCATTTCTAGTCCAGATCTGAATATATGCTATAACACAGGCACTTAAAATACTTAGGTATTAGGTCCAGATCTCTGTACTGGGTACAACTTGCTTTACAGAAAAGTTCCACTATGTACATAAATAGGATCAAAGGGATTGATGCACAGTGAGTTTTATTTTCAATTGGTCTTTTTTTGATACCATGTTTTCACTGAACTGGATTTCATTGTACTGTTTCACTATGAGATGTTTACTTCTATGTTCCAGGAAAATACTGTATTGGGGGCGGGGGGGTGTCCTTATTCTCTTTCAGCAAGTCTTGTAAATTAAGCCTTGTTGTTTCCATAGTCCCTACATCAGTTAGGAATGTCCCTTCTCTTCCAATTGCATTGAAGTGTGCTTATGCTAAACGTGGTGGAAAGGCACGAGGTAGGTGCAGCTCCCCTCAAATTCCTGGCAAATTCTGCAGAAATGCAGAACATCTGCATTAGGTCACGAGGGTCTGGTCTTCCAGTGGGCTTTGTACTTCCAGGGAATAAACACCCAGTGTCAGTGCAAGCACTGACTTCCCACTTCCATAGCCACACATCCATCCATGTGTACATACATGCTGCTGGATTGGGCCCTGCTCTGTCTTCTCTTGGTGGGGGAGGTGGAATTTGTCATTTCAAAGACGATCTCACAGCTCTGGAAATGGTTGCGTGTGTAGTTTGTAAGGTGAAAAACTGTAAATACTTTTTTAGATGAAAAAAGAAATTGCTTCCAGTTGATACACTTTCATAATTAGGTCTTTGTGAAGCTTATTTAGGTCTGAATTCTCCAATAGTGAAAATGGCTCGCACTTAGACTACTGCATTACGTTTGCAATTACCACTTTATTAGGAAAAATAATGAGGAATTGGGGGGAGGGAACAGAGGGAGGGAGGAGTGGGGAGCCAATACTGACCTTCCATAAGATGTTTGTAGGATTGAACTCCAGATAACCTATGACACTCAACTCTTCCTTTATGTTGAAATAAAACTTTTGGATTTTAACTGAATAAAATTTGATTGCAAATCATTCATGAAAACAGCGTGCTCCCTAATGAGTTTTTGGGATTTCTGGTCTGATCATGAAGTCCATTAACATTCTGAAAATAAGGAAATGAGGAGCCAAAAACTGAATTTGCACAATATATGCAATGAAACGGTAGAATTCTCTCTTGAATTGTGTGTATGCCTAAAATGTGGATAACTGGTCCATGACGATTGATTTGTATGTATATTGCATTCAGATTTAAGTGATATTTTGTGAGAAGTTCTATTGATATATTAAATGGGCAAATCTAGAAAGATTCAAACTTTGAAATATTTTTGATTTACTAACTTTTCGTTATTCTTAATGCTAAAAGAAAAACAAATTGATGCCACCTTTGACAAGTAGTTGTGTTTACTAATCCCTCTCTTCAGGTGCATCGCAGCGAGTTTTTAATTTTCATTTTGTAGACATTTCCAAGGGAGTAAGTAGACTTTTTCATTTAGGAACTAATTCCTGTACTTTAGGAAGAAATAAAATATATAAATAGCACTAAAAATACCTCAAATTTTTCATTAGGTAGAAGCATTTATTGGCATTATTGACATCAACAGGTTTAATTACAAACTTCCTTTTCTCTCCTGTGGCTTCTGCTCAGAACTGTTCATTGTTCTGTGGCTTATGAGACAAGGCATCATAACCATCTTCCTAGAAGCTTTATTTCTGAGGTAGAAATCCTTTATTTACAGCTTCTACAGAAATGCATTCAGATCTTTTATTTTAACCAGAGATTCTAGTGACAACAGACAACTGAACAAGCAGATAGATTTGGGTTCCTTAGACCTGCTATTGTCAGTCTCTGAGGGAAGAGGCTTCGACATTATCTGGTGTGAAGAAATCCAAAATAGTGTATAAGACTGTTATTAGTCTTTTTTTGAAGTGCCTGATAACATTTATGGGCCAACGGATGTGATTGAACACATTTTAATGCCAGAAAGTACAGATGGGACCAAACCAGAACATGGAATTCAAACCCACCTGAGGTTTGAAACCACATCTAAATCCAGCTTTTTTTGGCTTGGACCTATCTCTACCCAAAACTTGTTTTATGAACTCACTGTAAAAGGGTTTGTTGAAAGCATTGAGAGGTGGAGCAGGAGGAGAGATGTAATTTTTTTCAAGATGACTGAAAGTTCTCATACAGCTGATGTTTTAGAAATAGTGCAAATATCAAGAAGTGCTTCCTTGCTACAATGCTGAATGTTGGAGCTTCAGTTACAAATAAATACATTAAAAAAAATTTTAACAAAAAAAAAAAAAAGGAAAAAAAAAGAAAAAGAAACTAGAAGCAAGCAAGTAATTTAGCTGAGTTTGTGGAACACGTGGGAAGGCCTTCCAGATAAGCGATTTACTCAGCCAAACATTTTATAGCAGAACTATTCCTTGGAATTTTTATGCTTGGGAAAGTAGTTGTTAAAACATTCCAAAAAGTGCTGGCACTTACAAAACAACAAAAAAATAATCAACAAGGCAGTATAAAATATTGGTTTTGGGTGGCTATCTTCATACATAAACATTGTCATGTTTTGGAATGTTCTTTATATCTAAGGGCCTGTTAGAAGGTGTAAAGAATTTTGTTTTCTTCAATACCTAATCGTTTTCCATCTTATGATTTGTGTGTGTGTGTGTTGTACAGCAGTATAATTTTTCACTTATTTATTCCATCGGTAGTTATGGTTTGTACAATGTACAATGGTTTCATTTCAAAAATAAAATAAAAAATCACAACATGAATGCCGTGTGAATAATTTTTATCAAGAAACTTAATCTCTTTTTTTTTTTTTAAATTTACAATAAATTTCTGTTTTTATAAATGGTATTTTTAAATGTGCGTTCTCTGGTGTTGTCTTGTTTGGTAATGTGTAAAATGATCCACCTTTGAGCAGTCCAAAGGTGTCTTGATAATTGTGTGGTGGGGCAGGGGCAGGTGGTGCCTGTAAGAACAACAAATAGATATGGCCAATGTAATTAGTGCAACCTGCAGAATAATTTGGTAATTTAAGATGATTGCAGTGCCAAATTCCTTGTTTGGTGCTCGGTTAATGTGGTGTGGCAACTGAAGTTGGAGGGAGGAGGGAAGGCAGAGCGTGGAAACGTGCTTCACTTTGGAAACAAGCTCAAGTGATGCTTGCAAGGGTAAAACTCCTGAAGAGTTTTGGAAAGATTCTTTACATTTGAGATGGATATAAAGTGTCCAGCTTATTTTTAGTGTTCTGTGTGCTCTGTCCCAAGGTGGCCTGCAGTTCCACAGGCAGCTGGACTGGTCTGCTGGCTCTGGCTCCCAGAGGGGCGAGCCCCTGCCTCCTCCCACTTTGGCTCTCTTGCCTCCTTTGCATTTACTGGGGTGCTCCAAACATCCTCACCAAGCCCTTAAATTCACTAACCTGGGAAGGAAAAAATGGTTTAGTTCAGTTTTTTCCTTCTCCAGGTGAGCGAATTAAACCAGCAGACGCACATCAAGGAGTTACATACAGGGTGGAACTGGAGAGAGAGGAAAGGACAGGTAGAAGCAAGGATGTAACTCAAGATGGGTCCCAGAAGGAAAGGCCTCTGAGCAGGTAAGGCTTGTGCCAGGGAGTGAGCAGCAGCAGCCTGGAGCAGGGCACAGCTGCAGCTTGGCCCTCTGCTGTCCTGGGAGCAGGACGGGCACGGCTGGACAGCCACACAGCCCCGTCCCAGGCTGGGAGTGAGATTCCTCGAGCTCTTTCCCTCATGGGTATGGGAATGCTTCTCTTCCTGTGTGTTTATTCAGGAGGATAATCTCACCACTAAGTGGTGTGGAATACACCGTGGGTATTAAACGGCTTGGATGTCTGTGTTCAGGGTGTATTCGAATTCGCAGTCCTGTGCTGAAAGCCTTGTTCAAGGAATCGATGTTCTTGTTGGAGGAGCATCATCAGAAGCTGGTGGCCTGTGTTTCACCTTGCACTGTGGACTGATGAAAAGAAACAGGAAAAAAAAACCCTCAAAAGATGCTGTGGCCTCTTAGTGTTTGCCTGTGCCTCCTGGAATTCCTTGCTGTGGAGGAGGAGAGGATAGCTGGCAGTTTTGACCTGTTACTGATCACCGAAATGCTGATCTTAAAAAGGCAAGCCAAGAGGTCTGCCTCCAATTTATTTTAAGGGTTCCTCCTTTCTTTGCAACTGGCAGAGGAGAAAACCCTGAACTTGTATTAAGTTAGTAGTTGTAGCTTAAGCCTCCTGCCCCTTCTTTAAATGATGGTTGGTGTACTCCTAACTCTTCCTTGAAAATTGCACTGCTACCTAATGACTTCATTTTAACAAGTTACCCCTCTTTGTCTAGAACAGGAAACAAGTGTGGCTTCCTTAGAATTCAGTGAGGTAAAGGCACAGGCTGTTGTCATGGAAGTACTTCATACAGTGCTGCTACTGATGAGATTTCTCTTTTTTTAGTTCAGATTTAGTTCTTAACAAACTACATGGAAGATTTAAAATAGGTATTGTTAAACTGTGAATGTTGTTTTAATTTTCGTACTTAAAATATTCTCAGAATGCCTTGGCTGGAAGAAGATAGCTTTTTTTTTTGTTGTTTTTTTTTTTTTTTTGTTGTTTAAGCAAACATAAGGTAGCAATAACCAGCTTTGAAGCTAAGTATTGACTGTGGCCTTTTCTTCAGAATTTGAGTCATACGTGATGCTGACTAAGAGCTGAATGTCAGTTTTGGTTTTTAAAGATCTAGGAGAGCTCTCACATGATGTGATCATTCCTGACTGTTTCTTTCATGTGTGGGGAAATGTTTGACCTACCACTCCTCCCCTAAACACAGTGATCAGCCTTGATTCCATGCTAATGGGGAATGTCAGATCATTGCATGGGCGTGATTGGGATATTGCAGGAATGCCTCTTCTTTCCTCACCCACGACTTGCTCTCAGTCTCTTGAGTTTCCCTGATCTGATTTTTGCTTTAACAAACCACAAAAAGTAGCATGTGGCTATTTAATGTTTCGAGGCTTTTTCCCTCCCGTAGAAGAGCCTGGTTTTTAATTTTAAATGTGAGGTCCTAGAACGGAAATAATATATCAAATTTAGTAGAAATGCTTTGGAATATGTGTCCTAGGATCAGACTGCTCTCCTGGTCATGGAGGTTTGTACTGCAGGGCAACCTTGAGATCTTTTCTCTTAACTTTTCATATGTGTACATAATGTCTAGGGGCTGTTGTGCTGTAGGATGATGCTGTGTCCCCACACCAGCCCTATTGCCATGCTTTTATGTTGACCTACAGTACCCACTGCTTCCTTTATGTTTTTGAGAGGGATGAAATCTGATCTTTACATCCTCTGGAACACTTGTGGTTTCTTTCCATGTGCCACTGAGCAGGTACATGGGTTAGGTGTGAGCCACCAGCCTGGCAGTAGAAGTTCTGTGTCCTGACCTTTCTGTGACTCTGCAGGTCTCCAGCTTCTCTGGCTGCCCTGCCTTCTTGCAGAGCGCTTCTGGAAGATAATAAGCAATTTAGTGTATTAAAGACAATTTAAAACAAGTATTTCTAGCAGGATTGCTGTCTCATCAACATTGTTCAGCCCTTGAGTTTAGGAATGTTTTACATAATGGTTAGGGGTGGGAGGGACCTCTGGAGATCCCCCGGTGCCCAGACAGGGTCACCTGCAGCAGTGACAGGGGAACACATCCAGCTGTGTTTGGAATGTCTCCAGAGAGGGAGAATCCACGGCCTCCCTGGGCAGTTGCGGTGCACCCTTAATGTAAAGAAGTTCTTCCTCGTGGTGAGGAGAAACTTTTAATGTTTTAGTTGTTAAAAAGAAAAAAATTAATAATAATTAAAAAAAAACCACTAAAATTTGTCCTGCTGGATGGAAGCCCCCCTCTGGATCATTTAAACCAGCCATCCTCAGGAGGAGCGGGGACAGCATAGCAGCAGCAGCAATGCCTTCCCTCTTTCTTTTGGGTCCCCGCGCCCCCTCCGGGCCGGGCCGGGCCGTGCGGCGCTCCGGGGCAGGGCCGCCGGGGGCAGGGCCGCC
>VZRZ01005355.1:107640-166008 GCA_013398175.1 Climacteris rufus
TCAGCCGGGCTGAGGGCTGAGGGCTGAGGGCTGGGGTCACGCCGGCCCCGGCTGGCGCCCGGCGCCGCTGGAAAGCCGCAGCATCCCACGGCCGGGCTGGCGGCGAGTGGAAGCCTCTAGTGCTGAACAGTCCCGGGAGAAGCCTCTAAAGGGCAAAGTGCCCCGCTCCATGTGAAACCCGGCCAATTTGCCTTCTTCCCCTCCCCAAATTTTATTTTCTAACAAATTCAAGCAAGCGGGCTCTGTCGCTGTTTCCTTTGTTCCTGTGGTGGCTGCAGCTGGCAGCAGCACTTCCTGGGTTTATCTGCACCTTTTGCTCAGACTTCAGTGGTGCTTTTCATCTCTTTAATAAGGCGTTATATTCGCATTTATCCCCTTTGTCTGTCATCCAAAATGGAGGCAGAGCTGTGGAGTAGAAGTGTTTTGGAAAGATGTGTGTCTGCTCGAGCCTTTTGTTCCGTGTGATATAGCAGAAACCGGATCCAATCTGATGTTCTCTGCTGAGCGTATTCTGGAAGTTGATTAAAAGGGTTGATGGAAAATGCCTCTTGGCATATCAACGGAAATATTTGTTTTCATTTATAGGAACCACGTTAGCTTGCTAAAAGAAAATTAACTTTGCCCACCCCAAATTCCTCTATTTAAGTATTGCTCAATGAAGAGGAAACAATGGAACTATCTGTTCTGTGCAGTAGTGAGAAGATGTAATGTAATTAATCTTCAAATTTTGATAATATTGGCCAAGCACGTTACTATGGGCAAGAGAGTGAACCTCAGATAAAGTGGGTACAACAGTGGACATAAATACTTTGCACTTAAAAAAGAAAAAAAATTTAAGTCTTAACTGAAAATTAATCAGTCTGCCTTTATTGTACAAGCTGGGAGGAACATGCAGAGGAACCACAGGTATTGTGAAGGACAGGACTGGACTGCTGATGTGCATCTGCTCCTCGGCCTCTATCAGCTTTGTTTTGTGCTTCCACTGCTGTGTCCTTGGCATTTTGAAACTGAGGATCACATCTAATGCAAAGGAATCATTCTGTTACACTAATTGACAACACCCCGAACTCTGATGTAGATGCATAATTTGAGCACCAAATCTATTTTAGAAGAAATAATTTTACCCTGCTTGCTGGTGGTAGTATGAGGCAAGGTGCAGAAAATATCTTCTTAGAGGCTGCCAAAGAAAAGCACATTCTTAATGTTTCTCTGCTTGGATACCTTAGGGTTTGCTGAGTTGCAGCCCTGCAGCATCCTGCCTGGATTCAGCCTGCTTACTCAGCAGCTTTGGGATAAAATTTTAAATCTGCCAAGCGAAACAACTGTGAATTTGGGTCTAAAAATGATTAAGGTAATTTTGGAAACTGATTTGGGGTGGTGAACTTGGCTGTGTAATGAGGAGTGATCTCTATTTAACAAATGATTGAGCCTGTAGGTTGTAGGTCCCTGTGCCCACATCCTCCCCAGCTTGGGTTTGATCTTGGTTGGTTTATGGGGATGTTTTCGTGGCTGTACCTTTCCCATTATTGTCTGTCAGATCCAGCACTGACAAAACACACAGATTCTGTGTTTTCCATGCTGCCTTTGCTGGATAGAAATTCACTCTAGGAGAGAACTGGGGGGTGTGGAAACCAACACCAGGAACTGTAACTGTGAGGAAGTGTGATTTCTGCTTTTCTCTGACTCCAGGGCTGGGCGATGCAGCCACGTTAAACACAAACCCAAGGAAGCTGCTGTAACGGAGCTCTCTGTGTAATATTTATTTACATGTGACACTCATTGCAGGTATTTCAGTGTTTAAAGTTTTAAAGAGAAGCAGTAAAACGTGTGGTACCCATTAGCTTTGCTGATGGACTAGAAAGCAGAGTTTTTCTAGATTACCTCAGTCATTACCTGGGTCATTACCTCGGGTGGTTTATGTTTGGAAGTGCCCAAATTTATGCTGAATCACGGATTCATGGTGTAACCTGGGCTCTTTTAATTGTGCTGTAAATTTTTTTGAGTTTGGCTTTCTGCTGTTAACTTTTTATGATTATAAAAAGCTATTTCTGAACACCAGGGAAGTGATTCCCTCATGCCTTTGAGCAGTACAAACCAACCTGATGCCAGTTTTCACCACGGCTGTTTCAGTCACGTATCCAGTTGCACAGCTTGAAAAGTCTCGTAAGCCATTCCAGAGGGGAAAATATGCCTATAGCATACTCCTCTGTACAGTGAGCAGATTAAAACGATTTTCTAAATTAATAAGTTACTTATAAACGCTGGGGTTTACAACAGGTGTCACGCGGGCTGTACTTTATCTAAATGTCACCAGTTTTTATCATGAGATTGATTGTGGGAGCTGCACCACACTGACAGAGCTAAAAGCTGCTTTTCCCCTTCCAGCCCCTTCATCTCAGCTCTTTAAACCAATGTGACCTTGCAGACCTTGATGTGTAGGTAGCTAGAATTGAGCTGTTGCAGGCAGGCCACTTTAAAGGCAAAAAAGATCTTTAAAAATGTGCTTCCCATAATGAAAAAGACCTCTGACACTGCTCATTCTAATGAGAAGCTGTGCTCCTGGTTATATGACCTGCAATAGGCAGAATTAAGTAAAATGTTATGTCATCTTGATATTTAATTTAGTAAAGCCCTCTAATAACTTTACCACTATCCAAATAATTACATTATCCAGAAATAACTTCCCAAAGCTGAACTGTATTCAGAAATGTTCCAACAATAACGTATTATGAAGGGTTTTTTTTCCTCGTATTGGGACAGAAGAATTTTTTTTCTCTTAATTTTGGAGACTTGTTGTCTCCAATGGAAGAATCATGTTCAGCTCCACGTAGAATGCAGGCTGAAGGCTTCTGTGAAGGGCAAAATTGGGCTTTACAAAAGGGCACTGTAAACCAATTATTGCCCTGACAGTCTGGAATATGGGACGTTGGACTTGCCTGTGGAAAGAGCAATGATGCATAGTTTGTTTAAGGTTCAAAACCTGAAACAGGCACTTGGAATCACAGATCTGCCTATTCTGAAATGCATGTGGAGCTCTGGAAAATGCTGTTAGGATTCAGTGACCTTGTGCTGGTTTGTCTCTAGGTTAGAGAGGTAAATCCTGCTGGAATGACTAATGTCATTATTGCAGGGAATAGGAAATACAATGTATTACTCCTGGAAAAAGTAGATTTAAGACAATTCTTTATGTTCCCTGGGTGTAAAATGGATAAGTGACAGTGCAGATTTCAGTTATACTCACCCAGCGTGTTGTATGCACTCCCTGTGAAGAGAGGTTGATGAGGCTCTGAGATCATATAAATAATTCATTTTGTGTGTGAAGGTTCCTTTCTTGTGCAGTGCTGAGGAGATGATCCTGCAGTGGAGGAATGGGCTACTCAGATATGTGTGGTCATGTACATCATGTAAACAAAGCACAAGCTTTTTTGTAGGAATTATTAATGATGCTACTCCCTCTGGGTGATGTTCTTTTTAAAATTCTGTTACACATTACTGTGTCAGTCATTGCCCATCTTAGTGGTAGAGCATGGTTGGGTAGATGAAGATGACTTTGTGGGCTCATTTATTCTTTAATAGCCTCAGAGTTCTCTCACCTCCTAATAACAGCTTAAGGAACATGCCAGGTGTTGTACTTGAGGTAAGAGTGTTAATGTTGGCATGAGATACTTGTCTAAACCCCTCTGGCTCCTGCTTTTGAAGCTGCGCAGAGCAGGAGAGTGGGGTCTGGGAACTGGGACAAAAGCAGCCTTGTGAGCAGCTTGCCAGGTCGTTTCTAGATTTCATCTCTCCTCTTTAGCAATATGACCCCTTCACTTCATGTAGATGTAAGCCAAAAATATTCCTTTCCTCACTGGGCTGACCTTAGGGGTCAGCTTGTTTCCAAAGCACCTTTGCCACACATTCTTTGTTAGTGCAGCGTGTGTTTGGGGAAGTTCTTGCTGGTGATAGCAGCTTGAGATTAAAAACCTCCAGAATTTAGCTGCATATTTCACATGCTGCTTTTGGAAACTACTCTGATAAAAAACTCCTATATTCACCCTTTGAATTAAGCCAGACTTGAGCAGAGTTGCTGTTAGAAGTGTTTATTAACCTCAGTAAAGGTCCCTTTGAAGCAAGGATGCTGTATGCGGGGTGCAATATGAATCAGGACGTTGCTACTGAGCCTCTTACCCTGCTTATGTCAAATGCTTGATATAGTCACAAGCTTTTAAGCTCTGTGTAAGATGCACTTTGAAATTCCACCTTGACAACCTTGAACCTCAGGATGGTTTGCAGAAAGCTTGCTGGGCTGTTCTTTCAGAGACTCGTTTCTTTGCCAAAGCAAACATTTAGTAGTGGTAGTGTGAGAAGGCCTTGGATCAAATTAAGGTTTTGGTGTCTTCAGGGCTACAAATGACTACAGGAAGAACAGACAAATTCTGTAGACAGAGGTTTAGATACAGGGACAATTTGGTTTGTTTTGCCCCTGGGTGTTTTGGTGTCTGTGTAGGGTGTTGCTATAGAAGTGTGGGGCACAGTAGTCACATTTTTCATTAAAAAAGCACATGGTTGATACCATCTTTTGATTTACTACTTGATCAACATGTTTTGTTGTAGTTCTCATCTTGTGTTTTCACTCAGTAAACAGATGTTGTTTTCTGGCTTAAATACAACATGGATTTCATAATCATTTTTGATGGATTGCTGAAATAGGGAAGAGGGAGGTAGTTTGTCCTCAGATTGCCAGTTCTCAAGAACTCTTGCAAGGTCTGAAAAAATTTGACTGAACTTTGAGTTTTGGCATTGTTTTTAGTGAAGATTTTGTGCTGCATGATTATGATGTGCTTTGAGTGGCAACAGAAATGAATATCTTGATTTCCAGTTCTCTCCCCCTTACCCGCTTTTATTTCTTTCTGCTGAGTGGCGAGAGGAAGCGAAGCCAAGAAACCCAAAATTCAGGTCTTGGCTTTACTCATGTTTTTCCACACACCCCTTTAGTAGGTCACTGAACCATTCTTGTTTGTTCCTTTCCCATGTGGGGAAAAAAATTTCCATTCTTTTGGAAAGCAGAGTTGATATTCAGTCACTTGAGCAGCTGCTTATCTGACTGTGTGTCCTTAAGCTATGATTAGTCTTAATCAAACAAAGGGGTGTCTAGTGATGCTGCAAACTGGGAAGGGGTGGGGAGGAATAAAGGGAGCTTTGTAGCCACGTTGAGCTGAAGGCTGGGCATTTCTGGGATGTCAGAGGCATTTTGACAGGCTTGAAGTAGCGAGTGAACTCTTTAGGTTGTTTTGGGTGGGGGGAATTTTTATCCTAATAACAGCACTCAGAGATCTGTTGTAAAGCAGGAGGAGTTGAGAAGGCAAGGAATGAGGCTGGAATCTCACTGACATGTGGAGTAAAATTAAGAGGATCTTTGAGGAATGCCTTGAGTGAATTAGAAGGGCCAAAATAAAGCCACACGATGAACTGGATGGTGACAGAGTCACAGGGATGGAAACAGGAAAGAAAAAGAAAAAAGGTCTTGCAAAGTTCAAGTAGTTCAAGTCAAACAAAGGATGTCTCAGCTGACTGGGTGGGTTTGAGCCCGGGTTACAAACTCGCTGAACCCGTGTGAGTGAGGAAATGTCCAGCAGCAGGGTTGGGTGGAATGACAGCAAGGAAGGGGGAGTCTCTAAGGATGGTGGGGACACTGGAGAAGAAAAGAGGTTGGAGTTGGACTTAGATGAGATCTGATATAAAGGACAGAGGTGGATGATCGTGATGTTGTTCAGAGCAGGAGAAATAGGAATGAAAGGGAAGAATGTATGGAAAGTAGGAGTAGTGATTGAAGGTGTGGCTGGAATTGGAAAAGTCCAGTGATTATTCCCCATGCTTTGATCTGTGATGGGAGAGTTCGATAGGAAGCACTCATGAGGGTGTGCCTGATAAAGGAGAGAATGAGCTGGATGGACCCAGATGGAAATAATGGATAATTGAGCAGTAGGATGGGAGCAGGAGAGCTGGGGTTCCTGGTTTGGATCTTCTCATGCTGCCCTGCTGTCTTTTGCTGTCGGAGAGAAAGGGTTGTCTTTTTAAACAGAACAACAACAACAAAAAACCTTATCAGTTTAGAAACTGGGACCAGTTTGGGTTTAGTCTGATATTTTATTTTTAATTAACAGACCACAGGCTATATGCTTGCAACTTCCTTTCTTTGTATGCAGAAATTAATTGCATTTACAGTTTCCCTCATTTGTCCTTTGATTTCTTAATATCATTGGCACAAGCAGTTTCTTTAAAGACAAAACTTCTAAGCTACTTCTGAGGAAAAAGACAAGCTTTCTAAACTCTTTGATGGCTATAGAAATATTTTACAGCTTTCATACAATTTTCCTTTCGCTCTGGGAAGGAAACCTTTAACATGTCCATAAAACAATTATGAAGATGATTAGGAAAAGTACTTGTTTCAGTTGCCTCCAAAGAAAATAGAGTTGGTTCTTTGTGTTTCAGACAGTGATGGAAAAACCTGAATCTGATTGTTTTTAGTGCAAGCTAGAGTTACACTATTGTCACAGCTCCTGAAGCAGGAAGGCTTGAAAAATGAGGTTAGGAAAAGCAGGGTTCTTCAGAAATTGCTTCTAGTAATTTTAGTACTAGAATAGAAATTCTGAACATGGTCTTTTCAAACAATTTTTTGTTTGTTTGCTCGGCTGAGTGTTGGGAGGTCATTTTTGATTGTTTGTTTTTGAATGTGAAACACGCTGACTTGGTGTCATTCCTAAAATAATAAATGCAGCCATCCCTTGGTGAGTAAAGCAGCAGTCACCCTCGGAAATGTTGCAGTGTGTGTTTGCCACAGCTTATTTACTTTGTGACACTAGCACAAAGCTCTTCACTATCCCTGGTTTCTTGGCTATTGATCTTAGATAAATCAGTTACTGCTTTTTCCTCCCTTTCTCCCTTCTGAAAATGCCCTAAACAGTCTCAGCACTTCAGAGCCCCAGATGTGTGTGCTGGCCTTTTTGAAAGGGGGAAACAAAGGCATGGAGTTCAGAAGTGAGCTAACATAGGATTCTAAAAGGAAGCCCCATCAAAGATGACACTCCAGCTACAAACTTAATAAAGGAAAGGAGGAAAATGGAAGAAAGATTTAGGAAGGGATGAGGAAGAAGATATGCAGCTTACTGACACCTTTCTTAGAAAAGCTGCTGAACTGATGGGGAGCCCTACAGATAAAAATTACAGGGTAATAAAACCAGGCTGATATCTGAAGAGCAATCCTAATGCTTCTGGAAGGCAGTGCCCTGCTGAGTGCCTTTGGCATTCAAGGAACTGCCTGAGAAGCACCTGCTCCCTGCCCTGGCTGGCTCTGAGAGGCATCATTGCTCTCAGAACGCTTCAATATCTGAAGGGTCACGCTGATAGTGGCCTGTTGGACAATCTAGAAATCCCTCTTCTGTTGGGCTTGTAAGTCTAAATGGTGTGAGCTTCTCTGAGCTGTCAAATGGTTAATAGCTATTGGAGGCACTGACCCCTTTCTGCAAGAGAGATTTGTTCAGGAGCTGAACGTGGCACACAGGCAGTGGGAGGACCCTGCCTGCTTGGGAGCTCTTTATTCTGCAAGCAGGAATGATGAGGGCTCCTTGTCTGCTTTCCTGCATTGGCCTGATGCACTGCAGGTGCTGGACTCTCCTCCCTGTGTTAAATGTAGTGCTGGACTCAGCAGAAGCTGGGTTGAACTCGGTGGGGATCGTGTTTATCTTCCTGCCTTTCCCATACATGTGACAACCTCTTATATATCTCCTCCAGGCATAATGCCTCTGAGGAGCAAGAGTTAAGGAGAGCCTGGGTGACACCCTGGCCATTCTGTGTGGTGTGAATGACTGGCTGCAGGGAAATTGCCATTCCCACTCTGTTAAGCAGATTTCAGTTTGTGCCTTAAGGTATGGAAACTCTGCTGCTGTGTAAGAGCAAGCTCAGCAACCGGTTACCTTTGTGAAAGCAGTATTTTCAGTCGGGCTGTGCAGCTGTGACATCAGATGGGTAATAGCAAATGAGATTGGCAAGGACCATAGGAAGCCATCTAGGCCCAGGGAAAAGATTCCTGGTTATCCAGACCACGGCCACTTGCAAGGTGTGTGTGGGTACAAAGCCCAGAGTGTTAGGAGTGGTTCTCAGGGCTGCTTTGTCACCTTTGAGACTGGAAAAGAAAAGGTGACAGGCCAGATGGGAAGGCCTTGGATTATGGTGTAGCAGGGTATTAGTGAAAGAATCTGATTCACTTCAATTAGTGATATGTCAGTGTGTTTTGGCCAGACCACTGCTGACCTACAGATAACCCTTTGCCATGACACGGTTGGTGACTGACCGTGATGCTAGGAAAGGGTTCAGCTGTTCAGGCAGCTAAGCACTGCTGCTTAATGAATTGATCACTTTTCCTGGAAAGCACAGAAAAATTTTAATGACTTGTTAAATTTTAATGGCTTGTTAGAGAGCTTTTTATCCTTAGTTTTGTGTTTGCAGCACGTTATCTGCAACAGGAATGCACAGTTAGAGACCTTTTCATCTCTCTATACTTCTAGTTTAGCTGATGGTGTAGTGCAAGGAAGCAGTGCATACAGTTATTTTTGCTATATTTAATGCCTTTTCTTGCTTTATTTTTTGTATGTGGTAATGTCTTCCTACATACAGAGATGGATACTTTGTATTTTTAATTATAGGGGGAGATTTCTGGATTTCCAGGGGTGCCTTTATTGCTCATTTATACTACACCAGAGCAAGCAGAGGGTATCTTTGTGGGTGGAGTACATATGTGGTGTGCTTCTGTTTCATTGTGGATTAACTATATTTCCCTATGCATCTCCCAGTGATTTGGGAAAAAAAGGATAGAATTTGGGGGGACAGTGCAGAGCAGAAATAGAAGAGCTGAGGCTGCTTTCAGCTGAAGGAACAAAGGAAGAAAGGTCGAGAAATCCCCCTTTAGTCCATTAAAGTTGTCCTTATCCAAGTACAGGGGTTTGGTGCTTGTTACAGCTTTGTTTCTGTGTGAGCTTGAAAGGGCTTCTTCCATTTCAGCCAGTAGATGAAAGGGTGGTCTGGTCTTTGCTGGTGTTGGCTGGGGTTATTTGTGCCAGGTTTGGCTTGTGGAATAGAACAAGAATTGAAGAGTTGAGCCTTAAGAGTGACCAAGGGGGGTAAGGAGAAGATGCAGATAACCTTGCTCTTGTGTAATAGGTTTGCCCTCCTCGAGAAGGAGGATTGCTGGTCCTGGTTTTGGGAGTGAGACAGCAGCTGCATTGTTTGTAGTTGGGTCTTGCAAATCTGGAGGGGAGGTGGTAGCTTGGAACTGTGACCTGGCCTGACCCCTCTGTGTGAGGGGTGTGTGTGTTCCTCCTGTGCTGCCTCTGCCCTGGTGTTCTGAGAGTCCTGCTGATGGCAGTACTCTGAGGGAGCTGTGTTGGGAGCTCGTGTGAGGCTCCAGAGCCTTTGGTGCCATGAGAATCCCTGGGGGGAATGCAAGACCTTGGTCCTGACTGTGTCCTGCAGGTGGAAGAAGTGAAGGAAGAAAGGTGTGCAGCTGTTTTGTCCTGCAGAATTTGTGTTGCATCTCGTGCTGCTGCCCAGAAAATATCTGCAGCAGCACATGTCAGCAGGATGAGGCCTTTTCTTTTCACTGATCCTTCCAGCAGTGGAGCCTGTTACTCCTCAGAGATCAGCAGGGTTGTTTTTCATAAGAGATGTCTGCATAACAAGATTCAAGCAAACACTGCAGAGGCATGAAGGAGGCTTTGCTTCTGGAATCTGTCAAGTTCATTGTTTTCAGAACTCTCTAGCATGGGATGTTTACTCGAAATCCTGGCCTCCTTTCCCTCTGCCACTTTGTTTACTCTCCCTTCCCTCAAGGCCCCATAGTAACGGGTGCTCTGCCTGCAGCAGTTCAAGGACACACCGGCTGAAGTGACCTTGGCCAGCGTGGCTGGGAGACCTCTGGTCAGGCTGCAGCAACACAGTGGCTTCTGTATCCAAGAGCCAGACCCTTGCCCAGCCTGCTCAATCTCATCCAAAACACTCTGCTCATCCACATCTCCCCATCTGTGCCAGGGACCTGGTTGCCTTGGCACCAAAATTCTAATGTAGGGCAAGGGTTAGACTGACTCCAGCCAGCCAGGGTGATGATACAGAGCCCGGGCCTGTGTGGTGCTGCTGGTGTATCTTTGGAGCAGCTGGAATGAAGTGACGCTGGGGTTTCACAATAGACCTAAAAATAACTCGGGCCCACAGCATTTAGTTACTCTGTGTTGATGTGAATGTGCTGTGAGCCATCACAGGCTGTTCTGCTCAATCCTTGCTGCAGCTTGCATCCAGATTTTAGGCTGTTAAATCCGTTCACTGCTTATTCTCACTGTCCACACCATTCCCAAAGGGACACAGACCAAATGGAGCAGGAACTGTGGTAGAGCTTCTCAGGTCTCTATGATTCTTCTTTGAAGTCCATGACTGCTCTTGATTATCTTTTTATCACGCAGATGAAAAGCTGATGCTTTTGCTGCTGTGGTGTGACACTTGATTTAGCCTGTGTCAGTTGTTGAAAGCCATTACTTCTGTCGGAGGCAGAAGTGATCAACAAGGTAAAAAAGGAAAGGCATGCACATAAAAAGGAAAACTTAAAAAAAAGGTAAAAAGGAAATACCTGGGCTTGCAGGTCTGGCAGCTTTTAGGGAAGAAGTGCCAAACAGGAAGAGGCCAGTGGAAACTCCTGATGCATTCCTGATCTGCCAGTCGTTGGATATGGATAACGTTGCTCACGTTTCCCAGAGCAAAGAGTGATATCGTTTATGTTCTTGGATAGTTGGTCTCTGCTCATCCTGATGAATGTCTGCATGTTTATATAGAAGCTGTAGTCTGAGTAAGCTTATCCATGGCTAGTCAAGCTCTGTTAATAATATTTACAGTGACAACTGTGCATCAGGACAAATTCCAATATTTGAGTGAGAGGCAGCACAGTGGAGTCCTGGTCCTGCTAAGCTGTGTTGTGGATTCAGGAACAGGCTCTGAAATTTGCTTGTCTGTTAGCAGCACATAAAGGTCTCGATGTTACCTGTCATGCTTCTCGTGTTAGCTTGTCCTGTACAGTGTCCACAGGAGGTAGAAATGTTTCTCTGCACAAACTCCTGCATATTGGTATCTGCACAGCTTAGTCCAGCTTTCTGTTTGCTTAGTAAACATCTGTCCCTGAAGGATGGAGGTTGAGGAAACTTGGATAGAAAATGTGCTGGTGGTGTGCCAGATGTGGGAAAGCACAAAGCAGTGAAAGGGAGTGAACTTCTTGCTTTTGCTCTTTAAAATACAGCTTTTTAGAAAGAAAATGGAGTGGAGGGGTTGTAGTGGGGGAAACAGGTTTGCCACCTGGAAGCACGTACAAAAATTAGTTTTCTGCATTTGAGGATATGAAACCTTTAGGAAGGAAGGATTAAGTCAAAGGATTTGGATGTGGTTGTGAAATATTTAGATCTGTTATAGAGGCAGAGAAGATCTTTGCATGCCATCAGCTTATTTCAAATGAACTTAGTGTTGGGATGGGAGAACTGACTTGATCAGGAATACAAATATCCTCAAGGAGGAAACTGCACTCACTTCAGGCAACCGTATTTGACAGCTAAAAACTGTTGAAAATAGAAAGCAGAGATTCTAAAATAAATGGGAATCCAAAGCAATCTATCTAAAACTGGGGCACCCAAGTTGTTGTAGTAATCACCGTAGTGGCTGTTCCCTACTAAAATTGTCATTATCCCACCCTTTTTCAAAGCAGAGACCTGCCCAGTCAATACACATACTCCACTGGGGGAGGAAAAGTGTCAGGGAGCTGGCAGGAGTGTCCTAGGAAGAGCTCTTCCTGTCCTGAGCCTTCTGCAAGCAGCTGCTCACCCACTGCTGGGACCCAGCACTGGGAAGGCCGGACCTGTGGCACCCTGTGTGGGTGTTCTTACAGCTCTTGCTGAGCAGGTGCCAAGTGCTAGAGTGAGCTGCACATCATCTGGGAAAAAATTCCAGGCAGCATTTGGTCTCTGGAAGCTGCAGATAAGGCCAGAGTGTGCTGCTCTCCGTGCTATGAGCCCCATTCCCTCAGCAGCTGCCTGAAGGTATTCGATATTCCACGGTCTTGTGAATGTTTGTGACTGGAATGGCACTGTGATCTGAGTCATTCCTCCTGTGAGCAGGGGTAATCTGCAATCAAACTGCATGGGAAGCAGAGGCATTCCTAAGTCCTGGTCTGTCTCTCATGCTGTGTGAAATAGTTAACCCTTCATGGGAAGCGTGGGATTAGATTTCACATTTACTTCATCAAATCAGCAAATGTTACTGAAGATCGTGGCTCAGTTTAGAGATTCTCCAAGGAGATGCACAGAATTCTGCAATAAAAGAATTATTTCATTCATTGCTGTTTCTAATAAAATTTTGGTCTTTGAAGGCTGTTGTTTAGGAACCCAGCATGGATCCCATCTGTTTTCAGTATCCAGTCGTACAAGTAGAACCCTCAAATCTCCAGTAAAAATCTTAGCAGAGCTTAAGGAGACTAAAAATTTTATTAGCAGTTTTTATTAGCACATTAGTAGGCTTGGTGTCTGAGCTTGGCATGTGGTGATTATAGGCTGGGTGGACATAGCAGGCTTTTGGAAATGGGGAGATAGATCCTAGAAAGTTTAGTGAGGTTGCTTCTCTCTATAGCAAGAAACATGTAAAAAGTGTTATTTACCTTTCATATGAGCTTTCCAAGGGACTGTCGTGTCCTCAGGGCAGGGATTCTACAAAATGAGGTTGAGGCTGGATTTTTGTGATTTTGGCACGTAGGAAAATTGTGGTTTGAAGAGTTGAGTGAGGGTCATCTTGTGCCTTTGTTGTTGTTTTGTTTGTAGCAAGGTTCAGAAGAGTGCTGCTGTTGTCACGTTTTACTGGTGAAGTCACCACTTGAACCTTCTCTATCCATTGGGAAGTCAGTCCAGCTGTGTCTTGTAACTGGTGCCCAGGTGAATGGCTTGACAATTTCTAAATCAGTTTGCTGCTTGATATTTAATCGTTGTGATTGTTGGGAGCAAAGGAATGACTTTATAAGGGTATAATGCAATAAAATCAAGGTTTTCCTCTGGCACTGCATATAGTGAGGTTAAATATTGCTTTATAAAGTTAACTGCTACAAAACATTCATCAGTGCCCTGTGCTGTGCAGAGTGACCACAACCACCATAATTTTTAAGTAACAGATCCAACAATTCAGCAGCACTGGAGCCACTAAGAACAGGGTTGATCTCTCCATCTGGTGTGGGAACCTGGCACTGCCTGTGGCCTGTCCAACCCTAGACAGGCAGGGAGAGCCACCTGGGAAAAGTGTGGTGAGGATTGTGTGACATGAGCATTGGCTGCTTCCCTGCCAGCCCCGTGTCCCCATTAATTAAGGAAGGGCCACTCAGACAGCCTTTCCTGCCTTGCAGCAGGCAAATCTGCACAGCTCCCGTGTGACTGCTCAGCCAGAGGTGAAAGTGTGTTTGCCACTCCGTGTTATCTGAAAGTTCAACCTTCCCAGGAGTCTGTGGCCTTGGATGGGAGGATCCTGGGGAGTGTCACACGTTTCCCATTACAGGAGCTGCCACTGCACAAGCCATGGGATGTTCACCATGAGCTGAAGGGCTGCTTTTGGTGAAGCATTGCCAAAGCATTTGTTTCAACATAGATCCAGCTAAGCTCCAAGTAGAGTCTTTTCCTGTGAGTTGTTCATGATCTTTCAGAGGTGCTTTCATTTTTTTATTTTGTCCACATTCCAGGCTATTTTATGTTAATTCTGGAAGGATTTTTCTGCCTACATCATCTTTCTATGGGGTTTTGATTGGTCTTTCAGTAGCTTCAGTAGTAACACAACAGTGCCTTTAGCCTGGTTCTGTCTCTTGTGTAGTTTCTGGTTCAGCTTTTATGTAAACTTTGAATAAACTGTGTGTGCTGTTGCAGTCTTGAGTCTGTAATAACTGAATTTGGGAATCAGCCTGGTGTTTTTCAAGCTGCAGGGAGCTGGCTGCAGACAGCTGGGATGAAAGCTTTGTGTCACAAGGGGAGAGCCGCGGGAGCATCTCTGTTTTTGCAAACCCTTAAGGCGCTTTCAGAATAAGATCCCTGAAGTCTTGCAGTGTATTTATAGGCTTGTAACGTTGTTCAGAGAATGTTATACTATCCTCTGTGGCAGAAGGGCTGGTTTCGGGTTTCTCCAGCATGGTAAACAGCTCTGGGCTCGGGTGGTGTGTGTTCTGCTCAGAGAGCTGTGCTGATCTGCCATGCTGATAGGGTTTGTTTGGGTTTTTCAGAAGCTCTGCATGTGAAAAATCTTTTAAGTCCCACATCATCACATCTTGATCAGTTCATCAATCTAGGCTGGGGCCTTGATGTGCAAAAAGATTCTGACACGTTTATAGCTCTCTGTACAAGAGGGTCCTCACCAACAACCATCCTTTTAAATTAAAAAGAAGGTGTACTGGAAAACCCTATGAGTTCCTGGTCATCTGTATTGAAAAACAGCGCTTTGTAGTGAATATTGTGATTCTGAAGGTTGATGAAAAGCCAGTGGCAGAAGTAAAGGCTTAGAAGAAGTGGAAAAGTTCAAGACAATGAAAGAAGTAGGATCACTTCCCTTTACATTGAAGCTGCTCTAAAAATGGTGCTTCTTTCCACCACACATGAGGAAACACTAAAAAAAGAAGGAAAACCAAATGTATTGAAAAAGAAGAAGAACCAAATGTACTGATCTGATGTGAAATATTTAAATCTAATCCATGCTAGAGCTTATTCTAGCATTTCTAGTGTGGGGTGTGTGGCTGGGGTATGCTTGGTTGGTGTTGTGTCCTCACTTTGCCACTGACACACTCTGTGGCCATGGGCAGCTGCTGCCCATCGTGGCACTGCAGATTTGGGCAAAGAAAGGGCTGGGATTTGCCTCTGAGCCTGGATCTCAGAGCACTGTGCCAGCCCTGTGTGCCAGCCTCTGTTTCCATGAGGGGGTTTCTGGTAGTTCTTTGAGGAAGGTCCCGGGTTTTGACAGGTAAGTGTGTGTGACATTTCATACAGTGTTAATGTTTATAAAGTTACACAGTATTTCACTTTTGTAGAGGGGCCAAGTTAAGCAGAGCAGGGGTGAGGGAGAGGTTTTGGGAGGGTCAGCAGTGCAGATGTGATGGTGAGGCCCCTTTCTCAGCCTTTTGACTGACATCAGTGACATTACTGAAGAAGCTTCTTCTCTTTTCTTGCTGTTCCAGTTCTGTACTAAAGTGAGCCACTGTTGGACAAATGTCTGAAAAGCAGGAACATTTCTAGAAATATCCTTTGATTTCTGACTGGAAATGAGAAACTGTCTAAATATTTTGAGGCTTTAAATAGCTATTGGCTGAAGGACACTGTAGCCTCCAAGTCTCCTTGATATTTATGCTGTCCTTTATGTTCCCCTTTGCCCAGTGCTCTTTTCACCCTTTCATAACCTGTATGAAACCTGCATCTGGGGAAGGCATTTCTCAGGGTCCTTCCCAGCTGCCTGCAGCCTCCCCCTGCACACAGCAGACCTTGGCCATGTTGTGTTTGGCTGAAACTGCAGCATGAGGCTCCTTCCCTTGATTGACAGAGTGGTGGTGATATGAAAAGCTGTCAGGGTTGGTGTGATAATGCTCTCAAAATATGAGTTTTCAGCTCTCCCTGAGCAGGCTGCCTTGGCACAACACCTGCCTTTGTCATTCCTGAGTCCAGCGTAGACATGGTATTACCAGAGCAAGAGCCCAGGCACTGCAAACCTTCATTTATGCAAATTAAGTTAAATTTCCAAGCTTAAAATAGTTTTGAACTTATAATATAAATAAATCAAAGTTTCTAATGGATTTGTTGAGGCAGGAATTTTTGCTTCTGGCATTCAACTGACCTTTCACTTTCCTGTGCCATTTCAGGAGGTGCATACCTGAGCCTGCCTGCATGAAATCAGTCGAGATAACATGTTCCTTGGCAGGTGTTGCAATTCCAATTTGCCAGTGGCTAAATTTGATTTTTGTTTTTATTTTTCTAACACTTCTTACTAGCTAATGCTCATGATAGAGGAGGAATATTTGTCCAGGCCAGTATATGTGTTTTAAGATTGAAATATTGCTTTTAAAAGGAGAGTAATCAAACAGTGGGAGGATGATTTGGTTGTTTTGAAATGTTTGATTTAAATTCTGCACAAGTCTCCCTGCTGTCCTTTGTGGATTGTGGGCAGTAGAACATCCTCCACAACCCTGAGCCTGCTACTGTGGGAGGATTTCAGGTAAGCAGGATGAACCAGGTAACCAAGCAAATGACCTGCCCTAAATCTGGCTTTTAAAATGAGCTCTGTCTGGGATTAGTATCCTCAGGCTGCAGCTGGGATTAACTCTGTAGGTAGGAACAATAAGATGCTGAAGTGTGGTCTCCTCACCAGTCCTACACACACATTCACGCCGTGTAGAAATGTTTTGGTTTCTCTTGCCTGCCTCTTGCACACAATGCATATAATCTGATTCTCTGAATGAACCTTTGTTTGGGGAAATACTGTTAGTTTTGGCTCTTGGAGAGCTGAGCTGACAGGCCCAACTCCCCAGCAAAACAGATTGGAGATTAAAAAACAAACTAAAACCACGCCTTCGAAAAAAAATGCTGGGGAGAAGCCAGAAAGTTCCTGTTCTGTGTTGCTGAAATAGCTAATCTATTTAGCTACTGTACTATCAAATCAGATTTTTGTCCTATTACTTAAATTAAAAGCCTCATTGCCATTACCTGTAATAAAAGTAAAATTCTTTCTCTACCTCAAAAAATTGCGTGATCATGTACAGGAAGGAACTGGGAGGGAGGCACAGAGGAAGTGGGTTTTGAGGCAGGAGCTAATAAGGCAAAAAAGAAGTGTTTTAGCACAAGGGCAGTGGGAATCCTTTACCCAAACAGGAAAACACGGGACATTTCTGTAGCTTGTTCCCATAAACTGAATGGACAAAATTCAAATTTGAAAACAAAAGAATTTGTTTACAGCAGTAGCACACTCCAATGGTCTGTGGGAGAAGCGATTGCTGCAGGTCTGCAGTAGCTACTTTCCAGCTGGACTTTCTTGGGAATACATATTTGGGCAGCAGGGACAGGCCTGTGGAATCTAAACCACAGCACTTGGAGGTTTGTGTTTAAATTCCATGGACGATAGATCTTGGCCAGGTGCTGAGTGTGAAAGGGAAAAATAACACCTCCTGAGCTGGAGAGCCAGCTATAGCCAGAGCTTTTCCTTGTCCCTGCATATCAAAACAAGTGAGAGATGAGAGGGTGGAAGTGAGGGGTTTATGTGCAAAGCACAGTGGTACATCAAAAAAACCCATGTCCCACTTCCAGTGCTGTCACTCACTTCATAGCCATGGGCATGTCATTCACTGTTCCCTTATTTTAAGCATGAGGTCCTGCATTTCATCCTCACAGGGTATTTTTAAAGACTTCTTACTTTGTGCAGCATTCAGTTCACTACAATCCCAAGATCACTTCCCAGCTGAAATTCCTGCTCAGCAACGTTTACATGTCACGGTGTGGAGAATGAACTTAAATTTGTCTGGATGGGAAAAGGGGATTTTTCAGGCTGGTGTTTACAGCAAAGTCTTCCCTATTGCCTTCTGTTGGAAAAGGATTTCAACATAAGGCTGTGGTACTGTTGTGAGTGTTCCTGAGGGAGATAAAAAAAGGGGAATTGCAAATTGCATCAGAAACAGCTGAATAAAGCATTTGAGCTGTATAAACCCCATAAGTTCTACCAACTATACCATATAGTTTCCATTTAATCAACAGGTATTCACATGCTAAGTGGAGGATATATGGAATTTATCTTAATATTTTGAAGTCTCCTTCTCTGCCCTTTCAGTGCTCTTTGTAGAAATTAGTTTCTTAAAATGCTGATGTTTCTTAATGCTAATTAATAGTGAAAAATCCCCAAACTTCTCCTGGGTTTGCACACAGATAAATGTCCCTTTCTGCCCAAATCCAGAGGGTGCCTGTGTCATGTGGTTTTATGCTGACTGAAGTCCATCTTAAAGTCCTCTGATTAAGGGAGGAGGACGGGGGATTCTTGTGTTATGAGTCATCTCATAGCAGAGCATGATGGTGCTTCTACAGATGTCAGAAGGAGTTTTTCACTGAGTTTATTAATTGAATGTTGTTTCAGTGCTACTGGTTTAAATTTTGCAGCTGTGAATGGCATCTCATCATGGATCTGTTAAGAAAGAAGGTCACCTCTCAGTCCCTGCTCAGTCAAAAGCATCACTAAAATACCCAGCAAGATCATTAACTGGCTGTTATTACCATAGAACATAATGATGAGATTCTCAGAGGCAAAACTTTGCATGTAAATGGATGTTGCCAAGGTAAAATCTGTTCTGTGCTGTTAGATTACAAACCTTGTCCTTAATTACATTTCAGTCGATTGAAGAAAAATTTAGAAATTAAGGGTGTTGCAGGCAATCAGCTCACACTCTCACAGTGGGTGTCTGTTTCTTGTCGTTTGCTGCAAATTTTGTGGTGTTTGAAGGTTTGTAATTGTTTTTAAAACACGGTTGCTTTCACTGGAGTTTTAGAAATGCAGAGTTGTGTTACTGTGACAGATCAGTGCTGCGTTATCTGTCTGCCTGCTGGGATCTCAGTTGCCTGGGGTAGTTGCTGAGCTGGGAAAAGGCTTGTGAGAACCCTTGGGAACGGACTGCAGCCTCTCTTGGTGTATCCAGCAGGTGAAAGCTGCAGCACATGGACGTGGCAGCCCGGGGTGCTGCAGCCTCTCCTCGGACAGCCCTGCAACTCCTCCGAGGCACGTCGGGGCCACTGAGTCCAAGGGGATTTCCAGCTCTCTTGGCTGTGGAGCTGAAGTGTTTTTGGCTGCTTTGCTGTGATCAAATCATTTGACGAGGACATTTGGTCTCGGGAGGTGGAGGTTTCTACATGGGACACTGAGCTGAGCTGCTGGAATGCATTGCAAGTTATCAGTCAGATGCTTTTCAGCTGCTTTGATGTGATCTGTGCGTGATAGTGAGGAAAATATGAAAGTCACCTATTCCTCCAGCATTGCTTACATGAGCTGAGCTTCTGGCAGCAGCATTCCCAGCAGCCTGGCTCCCTGTGTTCCTCTGCTCAGGCACCCTGTGTGCAGCAGCAGCATTCCCTGCAGGATGCACCCAGCAGCCTGTGCTTGTTCCTCTGCTCAGGCACCCTGTGTGCAGCAGCAGCATTCCCTGCAGGATGCACCCAGCAGCCTGTGCTTGTTCCTCTGCTCAGGCACCCTGTGTGCAGCAGCAGCATTCCCTGCAGGATGCACCCAGCAGCCTGTGCTTGTTCCTCTGCTCAGGCACCCTGTGTGCAGCAGCAGCATTCCCTGCAGGATGCACCTGGGAGCCTGTGCTTGTGTTCCTCTGCTCAGGCACCCTGTGTGCAGCAGCAGCATTCCCTGCAGGATGCACCCAGCAGCCTGGCTCCCTGTGTTCCTCTGCTCAGGCACCCTGTGTGCAGCAGCAGCATTCCCACACACTGTGGGTGCAGCTGGCCTGGCTTGTACCCTGCACTGGTTGGTTCAGTTCTCCCTGGGGATGTTCCCCTGCTCCTCTCTCTGGAAGCAGCATCCCTGCAGAGCTGCAGCAGCTGCTGTGGAGAGGGCCAGGAGCACATGTGTGCTGCTGGGTTACCCTGCAGGTGCAAGGTGCCCATCCACCTGTTGGGAAGTTGCTCCACGTTTCCTGTAGGAGTTGGCATGGTCCTGCAGAACTGGCAGGAGCAGCAGCCAGATGGTCTCTCCAGTTGTTTGGGGTTTTTTCTTGTTGTTGTTTTGCTGCTTTAAAATCTGAAGGCTGGTTTCAGTTAGGCAGCTGCTCTCAGTCACAGTGTTGTTCAAAGTAATTGACTTTGCATTGACTTTGGAATTTGGAATAGCGTCTAAATATTGTTGTCAGCTTCATGCTGATTCCTCTCCACTGAGGCTGAAGTCATTTCACTTATGACCTCAAGCTGGACTTGTGTTTTGCTCCCATGGGAACTAAAAATAATAATTATTTTAAGAATAGGTTCTTAATCACTTCCTTCTTTTGATGTACTAGTCTTGTTTAGCATTTTCTAAGAATGTAATTGAAAATATTTTAAACTATTGGTGTTTTAATTCCAGATTTAATTAGCTCTTTGAAGATGCAAAGAGTGTACCAGACTTGATTACAGTTCCTTTTAGTCTTTTTATAGAAAAGCATTTGCTCTTGTTATTCTGAGTGCAGATTATTAGAGTTTTGTTGCTTTGGCAAACTGTCGAGTCACACAGAGCTATGAAGAGATGAACATTAAGTTGACAGATTTCTTAGTCAAAGGCATGTGGGCACTTTGTCAGTGCTGGTGATGCATCAGCACGTTAATCTCCTGTCTCCAAACTGTTAATGTACAGATGAGAAACAGGAAAAGATGTGCTTTGGCCTGGGTTTAGAAGGCAAGATAAGAGGAGGTGTGCAGTGACTGTGAGGCAGAGCTGGCTGTGCAGTGAACACTGAAGGTGTTGGGAGAGTTTGCAGTGGTGGGAGAATTATTGAAGGGATGGAGATCCATTCTCTGCCCTGACACACGGGCTGGGTAACAGTGAGATGAAATACTTCATTTGGAGATCTTTCCGTAAACTAAAAGTCTTAAAATTTAGAAGTGGAGGTTTGGGAGATATATTTCAAGGAGTGCCATATGGATGCACTACTGAAAAGAAATAATCCAGAAGGATTTCCTAGATGTCCATGACCATACAGAGTCTGATTGTACAGAGTGTCTTAGAGCCCAGTGATGGAGAACAGCACAAGTACATCAACAAGTATTTTTCTATTCCTTGCTAATAGCTGACATGGTTTGCTTGCACTCCCAGTCAGTGAAGCTGCTTTCTCCAGCAAGGCTGCTTGCTTTAGGAGTGCCAGTGTTCTATTTTGTGTACCAAATTTTGTTTGTACTTTAGTTTTTCTAGCATCGCAAGGGCTGCAGCAGAGCCTGTGGCATAGCTCAGTGTACAGCCTACACCCCAAAGGGGCAGCTGGGCATGGGCAGGGCCCACAGCCTGCTCACTTACCTGTTTTCTTGCTGCTGGGATCATCCTTTTAGTCCAGTTGATACCTTGTGTCTGCACCTGCTTCTCTGTGCACACAGGAGCATTGCAGTTTATTTTTAAAGAGGACAAGGGGAAAAACCCCAAATTTTTACAGTCAGGCAACTACTCACCTGATAGTGTATTGCTACAACCTGTTGCCACAACTGACATTTTATATGGTAGTAAAATTGAAAGAATAAAAGTGGTTTGCTTTACCTGTCATTTGGCTGAAGTCTGGGATTTGCTCTTCTGCTGCTGTCAGGGTTGTGGGAGTACCTGAGTGTGAGAGCAGTTGTGGTCAGCAAGGGAGGGAAGAAATGGTGAGCCAAAGAGTTGAAAAAATGTTAGTTTAATATCCTGTTATTGGCAGCCCTGGCATTCTGGCTGCTTTTGTTTAGGCTGAGGACTTTTTCCTTGTTTACAGTATTGCCAGTTTTATTAAAAGTTTTCTTTGAAAGGAGCTGTTATTGGGAGGTTTCCCAGACCAAATAGGAAACTGGGAATCATCAGTTCTCCAGCCTCAGGCTCTCTGCATGGGCTTGGGTGAGTCAAGGGCAGTGCCTGGCACTTCTGGAGGATGTGCTTCCTATTTGCACAGTGCTTTTAGAGCTTGAGTGTAAAACGGGCTTTTAAGGATAAATGATTCCTCTCTGAGTTCATTTGTACAGGATATGTGATGGCAAATGGCCTGTGCAGGGCACTGTCTGTGCTGGGACATGTCCAGTGCCACTGCCCTTCGTGGCAGAGACCATTCCTGACTGACCACGTGCTCAGGGATCTCTTCTGAGAGGGTGGAGTGTTTGTTGGTGACATTGCTCCTGTCACTCCTCTGTGTCCTCACCTCTGGATTGAGTCCATCCCCCCCATGCTCGTAGCGTGCCAAGGTGAACCTGTTTCCTTTGTTGTTGTATGGGCTGCAGTTGGTGTTGCTGAGCCAATTCCCTTGTAGCAAGGATGCACAGGAGACATACACTAGGAAGATGTGTGGCTCAAACCCCCCAAAACAAGGAGGAGAACCTGGGATAGACACAGTTCCTATACTTTAATCTCTGCCTTGAAATCTACTGTGTTAGGAGTATTTCCTACTTCCTCTGCCCTGTAAGTAGTGTGGATTAATGATTCTCAAAGGTGTGTTTTAAGGCCTGAGTAGTTTGTGTTTATACAGTGCTTGCTGAAATCCTGTTGCTTCTTCCTTTTCCCTTCCATTTCCCTCCCACCTGCCATGATCATTCAGACAAAAGCCATTTCTCTTCCCAACGTTGCCTTTCCTTGGAGAAATTTTACTATTTCTAGCCTGTTGGTGGTCCTTTGTGCTCAGCTGTTATTACCAGCATTGTAGAATTGGTGGGTTATGTTTTCTCCTGGGCCAGAAGTGGCATTTTATTCTTCCTTTCCAGTGTTACCAGCCTGGAAAATCAAATGGAACTGTAGAAATCAACCTCAAAAAGTCCAAGCCACAACTATGTGTGACCAAACATACAGAAACCTCTGAATTTTGAGTAATCTTGTTCCAAGTTGATATAAGATCGTGGATGGGAATTTGAAAAGGTGGGATACTGGCAAGGAGAAAAACATGAGTGAAATGAATGTCATTCTTGCTGAAGATACTTGAGACCAGTTGTGACAGTTCTTAGTTCTCATGGATGAGAACGTGGAGGAGCCTTGAAGGCTGGATTCATCTCTGGCTCCTGGCTCAGTGAGCTGTGGATGGCAAAAGTTGTCAGTGGCCAAGCGTGGCTTGTTGTTGTTTTATCTGGGGACAGTTTGGCAGTTTTAGGGGGATGTTTTATCTTGAAAGGAAGGGAGAGAGGAAAACTGAAAGCAGAATGATTTGTTGTCTGTTTCGTTGCAGTGGAAGGTTGGTTTCACCAAAATGGAAAAATTTTAAGGGATTGAAGCTTCAGTGGAGAGATAAAATCCGTCTCAATAACGCCATCTGGAGGGCCTGGTACATGCAGTGTAAGTACTGGGGGCGGGTCTTCCCTGGGCCATCAGTGAGAACGAGAGAATTGAAATTCTTGCCTAGAGAAAAGCTCAGGAAGCTGCTCAAGGCCTGGTGTTTCCGAGGCAGTGCCGTTGGATCAGGCTTTCCACACAGAGGATGTGCTGAGTGCTGCAAGCACAGCCCGACATCTCCACATCTCCTGGTGGTTTTTGGGAGGGAATCCTGGCTGAGAGTCCCTGTCACACCGTGCCTCTGCAGGGCCAGAGCTCTCTGCAGGCCCAGAGCTCTCTGCTCGTGCTGAGCCACTTGTATTTCCCTTTTGTTGCAGACCTGGAGAAGCGCAAGAACCCCGTGTGCCACTTCGTGACCCCCCTGGACGGCTCCGTGGACGTCGATGAGCACCGCAGGCCAGAGGTGTGTGTGTGAAACCCCAGCAGCAGCCCCGGGAGCTCTGGAGTTTGTAACAAGATTTTCCAGTCTGCTGGAAAGAAGGGCAGCATAGCAAATCTGTGCTCTGCTTTTATTTAGAAGGAGCCATTAAAGGCAGACTGAACCCGGTTTTGTAAGTTCGTCGCATTAAGATGATCGAGGTGCAACCAGAAGGACATTTGTTATCTCTGTAACTTATGTTAATGTTGTAGTTTGATTAATCATAAATCATAGAAGTGCCATTTGAATACTTAAGATTTTGAGAGGCACTCCTGTCTTCTGACTGGAGGTTGGTGGGAAATAGTGACAACTGTTTTCAGGACTGAATCTAAGTGACCCTGGGAGACTTTTCTGTATTTTATGTAATTGGTGAGGTGTGGTTTCAAGAGAACAAGCAATTTCTTTTTCTGTGTCAAGGTAACCTCACAGACAGAGCAAATAGGAGTTTGTGTTCTTTCATTTTTGTGCTCTTGTAAACATAAATGAAAACTAACATCTGCCCTCTGGCTCCTTGCAGAAAACCAGTGAGGCCCTTGGTGTGGCAATATGTGACTCTATACTGCATAACTCTAGAATTATTTATAACTCAGAGGAGTTCCAGATGAGTTTGTGGGACTATCTCAGGTTTTTGAAAGAACAGTCTTGATGTTTGTGTTGAAAGTGACCCTCGAACACAAAGTTAAGGCTCTCATTAGTCTGCTCTCCCCAACTTACACACTGCTCTCTGTGATACATTGAAGACCCATATTGTCTGATCCTTTTGTTGCCATTAGTGTGTGGCCTGCAAGGTCCTCCCTGAGCTGGACATCAGATTTCTATTGCTTTGTGTCATTTGTAGCAGCTTTTGCTTATGTGCGTGTCTGTGCATGTGGCCTTGTGAAATTCACAGGGTATTGTGTGCTTTATACCTCATATTTCAGTAAATTGATTTTAAAGGGGGTTTTTTGCCATTTCTTAACTATTGGTTATGGTTGAGCTGCTGTGGGAGATGCTGACAGTGCAGTCAGACATCACCTCATGTTTGGTTTTTGTGGGAAAGATGAAGTTAGTACTGTCAGATCTGCTCTGTGATAGCTGAACTCTGGGACAGTGTGGGCTGCTGATACATGAGCTCAAACAGAATTAGCATGCTTTCTTTTGCATTTTTTATGCCTGAATATTTGCTTGGAAATGTATTGAATATTCAGCCCTTATGTGATTCCGTGTAATTCATGGTATGTGTTTGTGTTCTCAGGCCATTGCAACAGAAGGGAAGTACTGGAAACGAAGAATTGAAATTGTCATCAGGGAATACCACAAGTGGAGAACATACTTCAAGAAAAGGGTCTGTTGGCTTACACAGTGAAAGTAGTTTACTTGAGCTTGATCAGTGTGTTGTTGCTTTTTGAGTTTTTCTCTCACTTTTTCTGGCATGCAGAAGTACTTAAAACAAATGATAAGCTGGTACAGACATGCTCATCTGATTAGTTCCACTTAACTAAAAATTATTGTGCTGCGACTGATTGTGCATGATTGGGTCTTAAAAGTTTTGCAAAATCAGATCTTCTACTGTCACATACAGGACCTCTTCTGACTTTACCATCTGTTCTGTTCTCCTTTTGCAGTTACAGAAACATAAAGATGAAGATCTGTCAAGTTTGGTCAGGGTAGGTAACACCACTGAGCAGTATTTTTGCTTGTAGAACCTGCAGTAGATAACAAAGGTGTAACGTGCAGTGGCTTGCATTGATTAAAATCTAAAGGCAAGCATCATGCTTAAGTCTTAATTAAGGTTAGACACCTTAATGTTCTGTGCCTTAGAGAGCAATGTAAGATTTGTAGTTTAAATTGGATGGAAGAGAGGTTGAATGTAAAGTGCTGTGACAGAAGAAATGGGAATCAGTATTGCATGCCCAGAGAGATCAATCTCTTTGAGGGCTGGCACACGATTTCATCTTGTTACTGAGTTGTAATTGGCACTGCTGCCTTGCTTGTGTAACTGGATCTGTGAAGATGTGTGAGCTGCATGTTGCAGATCTTCCTGCTGTGCTCACAGCTCGGGCAGATAATATGCCAGGATCCAAAAAAAAGGACAAAATTGTGCAAGGAACAGTGTTATCACCATTTAGTATGTCCCCTCAAGCTATCAAACCTACTTTGGGTGTGTAAACTGATGATCAGAAGCACTGTTCTGTTTGTTTTTGCAAAGCAGTGCACTTTAGCTCAGCCTGCAGTGAGGGATGGGTAAGCCAAGTCACATTATGTTGTATTTTTCACAGGCTAAAAGTGTCTCATGCAAACTCAGAGTACATTACACTTCACTACACTTCAGAGTTTCAAATACATCTCACAAGACAGGAGTTGCTTGTTCTGCATTTTTGCTCTTTGTGTTATTTTTAATCTTTATTCAAACCAAGGGGTTGTTAAACTAGGTGCAAAAATACACGTGTAATCAATCACACAAGAAAATGCTGTTTAAGTTATTTGTCTTATGTACTTCTAGTCAACATCTGGTTTTTGGGCAAAAACCTTTCCCAGAGTGTTGAGGTATTTCAGTTGTAGGTGTAGCAGAAGCACCACTGATCTGTCTCAGTGCATTTGATGGTTCCTCAGAGAGGCTCTTTCTTTAAAAATATGAAAAATGAGGGCTGCTTTTATAGATCTGCACCAGACTGCTTTGGCATTGTCTAGACAGCCTGACTTCTCTTCCTTTCCTTTGACAGGATGATGATGTGGTTCTCTGGCAAAAAAGAAGGTATGGCAGAGAAACCCCTGTCCCTATGGAGGAAGGCAGCCTCTTGGATGCAGACATGCTCATGTCCGAGTTCACCGACACCCTGTTCTCCACACTGTCTTCACATCAGCTGGTTTCCTGGCCAAATTCCAGGGACATAGGTATTTCTGGGCTGTAGCTATGTTGCAGTCAGAACCTCTACAAAAACTCTGGTTTGTTGCTTTGCTGCTCTTGTAGGCTTGCCCAAGAATTCTGTCTTATATTGCTGATACAGATAAAAACAGGTCAGGGAATTTAGCTGTGTTATGATTCTGTAGGTTATGGAATCCCAGTTAATATTCCAAATTTAATTTGTGTCTTAGCTTCTTATTGGGAGCTCTGCCTGCTAATATTGCTCTGAACAAGTCTGTACTGAGCAGTATTTACTTTATCAGTGGTGAAGGCATTGTGATTTATCTCAAAGCATAGTTGTGTATTTTTAAGGGAGTGCCTGTGTACTTTTCTTTGGTTTTGACCCTTACAACAAGTGCAAGTCACATCTGTACAAACAATCCCAAGAGCTGTACACCTCTGTCTGGAGGCTCTGCCTGTCTGATGGGACAGCAGGTGTCCACTGTGCACCGCCCTTGCTGCATGGATGTCTGAGCAACTCCAGAGCAGCCATGGTTTACATGAAGTGTACCCAAGGCAAATGAAATGGGTGATGGTTTACTTTAAAATACTCTGCTGTGAGCTGTGGTGGCTCAGGCTGTGCTTCCCAGCAAGTTTTTGTGGTGCAGCAGGGGCAGGACAGGAGGTTTGGGAGCAGGAGGCATCAAGAGTTTGGCAATCCCAGATGTCAGTTGGAGCCTTCAGGTTTCACCTCTTCCATTTTAGTAGTTGAAAGTTTCATTCCCCAATGGCTTTGATTTCTGGACTGTGCTGTAGTTCTGAAGAGAAGCAGATGCTCAGTTCATTTCAGCAGCAGTTTTTCTGTAACATCTTGGCCAAGGCTGACTGTGGAGTGTTTTATCCCTACTGCTGTTATTATGTGAGTGATGTGGAGCTAATCTAATCTGTCTCCTGAATTTTGCAGGACACTTAGGAAATGCTGACATGATTCAACCAGGGCTTATTCCTCTCCAGCCAAATTTTGATTTTATGGATACTTTTGAGCCTTTTCAGGGTAAGAATCATATATAGAGTTAGTTAATTTCTTGAATATTGCAGTGATTTATGAAATAAGTTTTAAGATAAGTTTAAATGTTACAGGTATCTAAGGTTTTCCCATTTAACACTTCTTAGTGATGAAGACATTTAACATTTTCTTTGCTTTTGAATGTTTTGTGGCACTGTCAAGAATTCCATATGACATTAAACTACTGCTGAGAACTTGATGGCTACAGGTCTTCATGGAAGTCAAGAGTCCCATCTGTTTGCTGGCTCTGCCTGCAGTCTGCATCAGATAACTGAATTTTGTGGGACTGCACTGAGGATCAGCTCATGGCTGTCTGTGTGTAGGTGAAGCTTAAACAGAGGACTAATTTTTGCATAATCCCAGTTTGCATGAAAGTTGAAGAAGTCAGCCCTGTAGAGATCAGTTCCTTTGGAAGACAGCAATTCATTGCTCAGTCAGCAGCAGTTGTATGAAGCAAAAATCTCATGGTTTAATTATTTGCTAAATAATACTGATATTCCTGTGAATTTTAGGCTCTAACAATGCTGTACCTCAGATATGAAAGATAGAAAATTAATAGGTGACTTTTTGTATTCCAGAATTATTCACGCCCAGTCGCTCCAGTAATTATTTCCCTTCCGTGTCTGCTGTCAGCTCAGCTACCACAGACAGCAGCAGCCACTCCTCCCAGGTAAGGGAGCTTTCAAACAGAAGGCTCTGACACGAGCCACATCCCCTCAGGAGGAGATCAGACATGTCTGAATCAGTGCTATTTCTCTTGCCTCTCAGTCTCCCGTGCTGCCGTCGGGTTCGCTGCCCACCACGCTGGCAGCGGGGAGCCTCAGTGACGGACTGATTCCTTCCTCGGTGCCCGCTCCCGTCATTCCCGACGTCGTTGCTGACCAGTGTTCCAGCATTAGGAGTGGGGGATCTTTCATGCAGCCGGCAGATTTCTCTCCTGACTCGTCTCTCAGCGGGCCACAAACGTTCATGTCAGTGTTCCAGACGCCCCTGCCCCTGCTGCAAGCCACGAGCGCACAGCAGCAGGTGCCGCTGAGCTCCAGCCTGAGCCCCGCGCCGGCCGCCTTCGCTGCCCCAGAGACGCCCAAGTTCGGCCTCTGTGAATCCACGGTCATCACTCACACGGCTTCTGCCACGCTGACCCACAACGCCCCTGCCACCACCTTCAGCCAGAGCCAGAGCCTGGTGCTGGCCACGCAGCAGCCGGGGCCAGGAGTGCCTTGTAACCTGGCCTTCCAGACTGCTGTTGTGCAGGGGCAGCCCCGGCCCCAGCTGCAGTCCCAGCTGACATTTGCACTCCCCAAACCTGTTCCTCTGGCCGGTGCTGGGACGAGGCCCAAACAGTCACAAAAAATAGTGCCTGCTCTGAAGCCTGAAACAGTGTCCTTATTGGTAAAGAATGCCTTCATCACCCCAGGTGAGGAGCACTGCAGGGGGGTGTTTTCCTTTTCTGAGTGGGACTAGCAGGAGGAAAAGAGCTTCCTGCTTTTCTTGTTTTATATAATAAGTTAAAATAGAGCTTCTGAAGGTGTCCATGGAACCCCTGAATCTACTGGGCTGTGTCTGCACTGTTCAGTGGGATGCTCTGGACTGCTGCAAGTACTGGCAGCGGTTTGGTTAAGTGTGAAAATCTGCCCTGTGAAAGGGAGTCTGTCCTTGTAACATCTGTGATGGGCTGTAGCTGCATCAGCTCTGTGCTCCTGCCTCAAGCAAGCCTTGAGTTTATGTGTAATGTTATTATGAGTAACTGCCCCTCAGAGCATTCAGCCACAGTGGAGGAGGAGATGGTAGGGAGGGTGTGTTACTCTCCCCTAGGAGAAGAGCAGGAGATCTCCTGAGGGAGCTGGAGATCTTTGTCTTGAGCAGTCTAGAGACCTCTGAGATGCTGTCAGGAGCACCTTGGTGGAGTGGGTTTCATGTCAGGGTAGGAGCACCTGGGACCTCCACACTGGGTGGGTTTTGCAGCCGTTGGCACTGCACAAGGTGAAGAATAGCAAGATGAGGAGAGAGAACTTAGCTTGAGCTGGTTCTTGTGGGGCAGATCAAGGCTGGAGCAGGACAGGCAGCATGCTTTTCATGGGGGTATTGAAGGCTGGTTTTAGACTTGTGCTGGCTGGGGGCCAAGTGGCTTCAGCCACTTGAAATGTACAACAATAATTCAAGAAAAACCCTGCCTGGAGGAGTATTGTTAAACAGGCTTTCCTAGGGAGTAGGTGTGTCTGCCAGGGCCTGATAGTGAGGTTACCCACCAAAAAGAAAAATCACTGTTCAAGAGAAGAACAGACCCAAGGATCTAATTCTGAGATGTCACTGGGATCCATTTGGTCCGTGATTAATAGCACTAGGGTGTTAATGGCAGTGTTCCTATCTACAGTATGTTATAAACCAACAGTCCATGTACCTTCAGCACTCAAGACATGCATTTCTCACCTAGTAAAGATTGTAGATTTTCAGAAAGCCTTTGCTCCTAGTTTTCTCAGTGCTTCCTGGGTTATTGTTCACCCCATATATCACTTTCCTAATGCTCCACCAGTTACTTCTAGACCATCACAAGCAGTAGCTTTGTTTAGCATCTAGATTAGTGGCATGTGTTTGGGGATCGTGGTGTTCTTAAACTACAGGGACATCAAGCTCAGGGGACAAATCCAAGAATTTATATAAATACTAGAACTTTATTTTTGGCAATAGAATAAACATCAGTATTTGTAACTGAGGCAGTTATGCCTGTCATTTGTGTTCAGGGCAAACAAATCATCTCCTGACTGTAAAGCAAATTACATTATATCTTGTGCTAGAAAGGGCTGTATAACATTTACTGCTCTGTGGTTTAAGGACTCAAAAATCTGCACAGGTTGTCCCATCAGGTGCAAGACTTCACTGTCATCACCTCTTCAAGATAAATGTGCTGGTTTTGAGAGGAAAGTCTGCAAAAGACACATTTGTAGAACAGAAACAAAAATCATATAAAGCAAGTTCTATATATTGTTGCTGACTGTTGTAGTTCCCCAAATGTGGAAGTCAGAAAGGCCAAGGCTGTGCAGCAGCATTAATGCACTCCTAAGAGTAGGCTCTTGAGCTCAATAGAGATGTCCTAAGTCCAGCTGGACGTCAGCGAACAGTGGAAGGGTTGTGATTCCAGCTTCAGATGTGGGAATGCTCAAAGAATGAACTCCCTGTGTCAGTGACAGAGCTGTCCTCCAGACAGACCCACGCAAGGGCTGGCACAAGGTTTGTGCAATCCACAGGCCTCTCTCATAGAGTTTGTGCAGAGACCTCAGTTTAGTCAAAACACAGCTGTGAGTGACAGGTGACATGGTCAGGGAGGGGACACTGGATAACCCTGCACTGTCTCCCTGTCCTGCTGTGTGTGTCCTTCAGAATCCTGAACTGCAGAGGGGTGGCTCGGCAGGGACTGAGCTGTGCTGACACTTTTCCTGCATCATGACTTTGGTAGCACAAAGGAGAGCTGAGCCAATACAGCCAAGAGTGAAGCCAAATATGTTTGGTTCAGTTTTCTCAAAAGCCAGGCAGAAGCTCTGTCTTTGCCAGGTTATTCCCTGGGTAACAGTATGGGAGGGTCAGTTGTGTTCTCTCTAGACTGGGCAAGAACCATGTCAGCATTAATGCCCTGTGAGTAACTGCACATCTGCATTGGTCAAGTGGAGATCTTCACAGATTTATAGGGAGACATTTGCTGCTATTCAGAATCACCCCTAGCTGCCTAAGCACTGTAGAACTCCTGGTTCTTTAGCATATTTTGTGGAATTCTGGTGCTGATTCGCAACCACATTTGGTTGTCTTGTGGTTGTGTGTCATCTAAAGCAGCTGTAAAACCAGATAGTGAAAGAAGCTGGTAGAATGAAGTGCTGAGGGAAAGGATTTAATATATATATACAAGAATGCATGAACTATTGAGTTATTGACCCTTCCTGAGCAGTGCAGGGATCCTGAGATCCCAGAAGTGTGGATGGAAGAGGAGAGTTGAAGATGGTCCTTCTGCTGTCAAACCCAGCTCTGATAGAATGAAGACGATTTGCAGCTCCCTGAATTCCTACATACCTCTGTAAATTCACCTTGAAACAGTGACAGTGATGCTAGGAAACTCAGAAATAGCTGGAGTGTTGAAATCCTTTGCACTGGATTAAGGACATTGAGATTATTGTAAAACTGGTGGTGTTTTATACTGCAGTGAAGTAGTACCAAATTGGTGGCCATTGATCCATCCCTCTGTTTAATGACAAGTTACTTAATACAAAATAATCTCCATCTTTTTTTTTTTTTCTCATTAACTATTCTAACTGAATTGTGTTCTTCAGCTGCCTTTCAGGGACAGTCCAGAGCTGTGATTGTAACTCCAGCACCTTTAAAAAGAGAAGGGATTTTGACGCCAGCCACGTCTCAGTCTAATGTTGCAATTGCACCAGCTGGAATTGTCAGAGTAAGGAGAAGAAAAAAAATTATATATTTGTTTTCTAGGCCTGTTATTTGCAAGTAGTGAGAGCCATCATGTGCTCAGGAGGGTAACGAGTCCACTAAATCATCTGTTACCCAGTGTATGCATTTGTGCATTCGGCATTATGTTTGCTTATTTTTAATTTGGCCACTTTATGGGCCTGGAAGCATTTTATAGCCTTGACAGGCTCTGCCTCACACAACAGTAAGATTCCAAGGAGGCCTGTATTCACAGTGCTGTGGATGGGGATGGTTTGTGCTGTAACTGTGCAGCAGCTAGCAGGAGCCCAGGGAGCTCACCCTTCCACTGCTGTATTGGAAAGCATGCCTTGAGTATGTGAGTGGGTTTCCCCAATTCGTTGTGTGCAGGAAGATGGAGATGGATTTTAGTATATTATGCTGTTGATGTGTTGTTATGCTGTGCTAAGTTATGAAAGGATACTGGTCTCCTGCCAGAAGCCTGACTTTGGTGCCTGCCAATTCCTTATATATTAGCCCTTGTTTCATGTCATCAGATTGTTAATCATGTATTAATTTGCTGCTGTTAGTGAAAGGCAAGGTAACAAATCTCTCTCTCTCTCTTTCTCTTTCTTAATCTCTCTCTCTCCCCCCACTTTCTCCTTTCTCTCATCCCTTCTCTCCCTCTGCCCCCACACTGCCCCTCCTGCTCTCTCTTTCTCTCTGTTTTCTCTGTGCTATTTCTGTGCTGTTCCCAGGCTCCCGGGGTGACGGAGTTCCGTAGTAACATTCTGGTTGGTCCAGCACAGCGAGCACCAAGTAGTCAACAAAGCCAGTCCACAGTCTCACATCTCTTCCCTCCTAGTGTAGTCCAGGATGTGTTGGTGAAAGGAGAGCACATCACTTCCCACAGTTGCAGTTCACAAGTTCCCTCACCTACACCTAGTAAGTGAGAAAGCTGTAAGCATTCTCTCCCCTGCACATGGAAGTGTGTTTCCATCGGTTAGGCAGGGTGTAAATGGGCCTTCAGGACCCCTGGATAACTTTTGAAGGAAAACTTTTCAGGCCCTCCTACCCTGCAGCTTCACTTGCATCCAGTAGTTTGCAATTTTTGTCTTAAATGACTGTGCAGCATCCCCACAAACTGATTTTGTGCTTCCTGTAAGTGGCTCCTTTCTAAGAGGATGTACTGTTGTAGTCACCAAGAAATGAAAGGCATCTGTGTAGGAAGTGCTGAATAGTTTGTTGTTCAGTATCATAACTCTGATTTTGACTGGAGGATCTCAGACCCAATCCTTGTAGGTAAGTGCAAAGACTCCTTTTGCATGTGCCTCGATGGAGCGTTACCTGGGCTGCTTTTGGTGCTAAATGGCTCAGAAGTGTCACCATCATGTCCCAGGCCTTTGGACTCAAATGGGGGAGCCTGTGCATCCAACACGCCTTCTCTGAAATATATGTGTGAAAGGACTGTTACATCTTGCTATTCAGGATGTATTACACTTGTGACATAATATTCTAAGCTTTCCCAGCAGTCTTGATGTTTTCTAGCATGTGGTTGCTGCTTCAGACAGTGTAACTTGGTTGCCGACTGCATTTCAGTTCAGTTCTGAGTAGAAACTTCTCAGCAGTAACATGTGCTACAGGAAGTTGTTTGTTAATGTGACTTGTGTTTTTTCCTTTGTGAAGGCCGGGACTGTCAGAATTCAGGCCAAGCTTCCCCCTGCACCTCTGAGCAGAGCCCCAGTCCACAGTCTCCTCAGAACAGCTGCTCAGGAAAACCTGCCACTGACCCTACTATGGCTGCACTTAAGGTGTGTGTCCTTTCCTTTGAGGGGCTTTTCTTCTTTGCCTTTGTAGCTACTTTTCTGTCCTGATGTCTGAGCATGGACTAGAGAAAGTTGTGCTTTCAGGACAATAACACATTTGTGTGTTGGGCTGAGCTTGCTGCTGCATCCGTGCTGCTCTGTGCAATCCAAAATGTCAGACTTTAATAATCTACTCTGCTCCTCAGGATGTGTCATCAGAGGGGCCAGGCTTAGCTGTACCTCTGCAGGTCCATATGGTCATGACAGCAGTTCTGCTGTGGCTCACAGGAGTGTTGTGACAGGTCTCAGTTTACTTGGTCAAAGGTTTCAGGCTTAGTGTTCTAAACTGTGGCTTTTTGCCATTGTTCTGTTGGGGCTCTTCAGTCTGCAGGGCTCTGGCCATCGCTGGAGGGGAAGTTCTTGACCTGCTGAGTTTCTTACATGTCTCCAGTGATGCTATGCTGCTCCACAGAGAAGCAGCTCCACAGACTCTACGGGTTACACCTGTAAAACCCTGCAGGAATTACTGGGGTAAGAACTCGGCGGTCTAGAGATAGTACCTGAGCCCTGGTTGTACCTCACACACAAGCTGACCTTGTCAGAACACTTTCTGTGATGCTTTGAGAGACTTATCCACAAAAACCCAACCAGAACAATCAGCTGTAACCCTCTCATTCATTCTGTTGTGAAAGGGAGTGTTACTTAACTGTTTTGCAAGTGCCAACCCCCTTCTGGCTTCTCTGGCTCTGTGTACCCTGTGAGTTGATGGCAGCTTGATTACTCCCAGGGCAGAAAGGTAAGATGAACACTTGCAGCCTGGGACTACACTCAGTTCTAGTTCTATTGCAGAGGAGAATCAGAACTGCCCCTTGCTGACCATGCTGCAAGATACTCGTGAAAGTTGGCAGTGATTTGCTTGGCATGAATGCTTGCAACCAGTAGCTGCAGCCTGTTCTGCTGCTAGAGAGTAATTTAACAAAAAAACCAAATTATTAGGGCTGGCTGATGGTGGAAAAGTGATCCCTAGATGGTGGAGCATTCCTAAAAGTAAGGACACTGCTGTGAAATAGGTTTTATAGTCATATAATCACACCTGTTCTGACAGGAATTGCTTTGGATGTGTACGCTTAGTAACTCTTTTTCAAGAAGAGACAAGCAGTGATATTTCCCAGACTCTAGATGTATGTTCTTTTGTTCCTCTACATTGTTAGTTAGATTAAACAGTTGTGCATTGCTGGGTAACATTATTTCAGTTTGGCAGAACATAGAGGGCACTGGAAATCTCAGTTCTGCTCCTGAGCCTGCATTTTCTGTGGTTCTGGGCAGCCACTTCAATGCTTTATTACATTGTTATCCTCCATTATAAAGTGGGGTAATGGTGAGCTCCTGCTGGAAAGCCTCTACTCTGTCAGGAATGGGTTTTCAAAGTGCAGACTCTGTTAAAGAAGTTTCTTCACCCCAGGTTTCCTGCAGCAGAGTCTCAGGGAAAAATAGTAATTGAGTATGCAGCAACACAGAAACAAAGAAATCCCTGGGCTTTTTTACAGTTACAGTCTCTGCACCTCCTTCACACACCTATTGCTGCAGTGGTGATTTTTGGTCTGGAGTCGTTCTGTTGCTTCCTGGATCGTTTCTGTGTGTCCCTGCTGGGGCTGTGACCCGTGTAGCATCGCAGGGAGGATCCCTTGCTGCTCCAGCTGAGCCGGGCAGGAGCCACAGGGCGGCGGTGTGGGCCCAGCTTTGGGAAGGGATCTGCCGGCTGCTCCTTTGTCCTCAGGAGCTCAGAGGCCTTGAAGTAATCCAGCATTCCCAGTGCTGGAGCAGAAACTAAAGCTCCTTTCATAGCTTGGAAGGAATTTTATTTTTCTGGACACCAATGTATAGATTCAGCTTCCCGTGCCCTGGGAGCTTCTGTCAATGGTTTATTTAAATCCCCAGTCCTTGGATGCTCCTGTGCCTATAAAATCCTCCCAATTGTTTTCTTTGTTACTGGTCAAGGTATTTCTACCACAGCCTGGACACATTCTGGGTCTACTAATCTTTGTTCTTTTGTTAATATAAATCCTAAATATTTTACTTCCTGATGTCACAGATGAAGCTTAGAAAGAGATGCAGGGTGAGCTTTTCTTTCTGCTAAAGCACTACAGAGACAAATAGTATCTTCCAAATAACCTTCATATGCCTTGCTGGCAAGTAACAAATCATGTGCATATTGTACAAGTCTAGAACCTCCAGGTAATATAATATCTTTCAAATTTTCTCATTAAGACCCTGGCATATGATGCTTAAAATAGTTGCAGATGTCAGGAGTGGCTTGGTCCACAAGCACACTGTCAATTCATTGTTAAAATTCTGGAGAGTCATTCTAGGAGAGACTGTAAATGCCACAAGTCAACAAAAATGACAGTAAGTTTGAATAGTTGAATAGCAAAAGAACAGTAGAGTAGAACAGCATACACTGAGCTGATTTTATTTATGCAGAATCGAAGGATGAAGCATCTTTCAGAACAAAAACGAAGGTTTAATATCAAGATTGGCTTCAGTGCTCTGAACAGCTTGGTGTCAGCCAACTGCAAGTCGGTAAGTACCTCAGCAGCACTGCCAGTTTTATGTGAAATGTAAGAAAGAGCCTTTCTGAAAGACTTGTTAATAAATGTAACCATTTCACTGTTGAGTGGTCAGCTGAGCACAGCAGAGCACACATTGCTGGAACACAGCAGTGAGCAGAGGAAGAATGGCAAAGCTCAGGTGAATTCCTAAAATTCCCTGCACCATTGAGGTCTCTGCCTCCCAGCAGGAGCCAGAAGCTTGTCCAGTTCAGGTGATTTGGAAAATCTCTTTATGACTTTACATCACCCAGCTGCCTTTAAGAATCAGGGTGTTTTTTTCCCCTTTCACCTTTTGTGCATGGATTTACAGAGAAAAAAAATCCCAGCTGGTTTCTTATTGTCAAGTGACTTTGTCTAACTTGAGAACATATTCTGGCTGCAGTAAATTGAAACACAGAATTATCTGCACAAAAAAATTCTAAGTGTCCTTGAAGTACCAGTAGCTTTGGAACAAGCAAAATGTGAAAGCTTTTTGTGCAGCATATTGATTTGCTTACATAATTTTTATAGTTTCAGAAATTTAGGTGGTATGTTTTCAGAATTTTACTTCCTGACTTGAATAGCCTATGTGAAAGGAAATCCTTTTTGAAGACTCAGCTTTACTAAAAGTCTGGTTATTTTATTTCTCGAGTACAGATTTTTAACTGGTTCCTTACTGAAGAGTATTTTTATCTCTCTTCTTTGGTGATAGCTAGATGTAGTACCTTCTGTTTAATAACTTCAGATTTCCCAAACTAAAGAACTTATATTGTCAACTTCAAGCAACACTTCTGTCAGCGCTATAAATCTGTCTGGAGATGTGGCACATCCTTCAGTACTTACGTAAGAACTGTAAATATATTTAAAAGGACAGATAATAAAATAAAACATTTTTAAGTATTGAAATACTTCTTTCAACAAAGTAGCAGAAATGTAATTTATGGAAGCAAACAGCCACTGCAGCCACATTTCTCAGTAGTGGAGTGCACAGAGGAGTCAGAGAAACACAAAGTTGGGTATCAGAAGTGTTTTGCTCTGCCTGGCCCTGCGCTTTTACACAGAATGAAGGAAAATCAAAAGGTGCTGAAGTGCAGGTTAGGAGGGCAAACTCTTCACGTGTCTTAGTAGTTACAGAAAGTGAGCTGTGTGTGTGTGTTTGGTTTAGATCAGCCATGCCATCACACTCCAGAAGACAGTGGAATACATCTCTAAGCTGCAGCAGGAGAGGACACAGATGCAGGAGGAAACCAGGCGCCTGCGGGAGGAAATCGAGGAGCTGAACGCCACCATCATGTGAGCCTGGGGAGCTTGCAGGGCTGGGGCAGCAGCTGCAGTGGTGCTTGGGTCAAACAGCAGCAATGTCAGCTCAGTGTCACACCAGGCAGCAGATGGTGTTGGACAGAACAGAGCTGCTGCCAGCAGCTCAAAGCAGAGCTGGTGTACAGTGGCACTGGTAAAAAGTGTGTGGATGTTCAGCAAGCTCTGAGCACAGAATGTACAACAGTGGCAGCATCAGGGAAGATGTGTCAGGTCAGAATAATTCTGATTAGAAGCCAGCAAGGATATTTTTATAAAGCTTGTTGGTGATCAAACTCTTCACAGTGGCTTTGCTGCAGTTTTCTTTTCAAATGCAGTCAGTTTTTATAGGAAAATAGGATTGGATACACAAGACACAGGTCTTGGGCTCCCGAAGTTTGCCACTGGTTGAACAGAACTGATAAATCACCCTCCCAGTGCCTCTGATGTGTGGGTGTGTGAAGGTTGTGTACTACTGCAAAGCACATGGAGAGCTCTAGTGGCTTTACTTCCATCTCCAGAGCTTTTAGGCTTAGGTATGATGTTAGAACTAGCAGCAAATCTAAATTTTCTTATTTTTCTTAAAAAGTATTATGAAGTCTGCTTGGTTTTATTTTAAATTGATCTATTTCTTAAGAATCTCCATTACATTTTCTTCTGTAACATTGCTCAGGAGTAACTCTGTAAATTTTTCCTTGATTCCTAATGTGCCTTGGCCTTACTGGATACCCAAAACTACTTTGTTCTATGTTATATTCTGTTTTCAGTTTTGTTGTTTGTAACAAGATATGTGTAGCAGCTTGAGAAATCACTTTGTTGAATGAATGTAGACAAAATTGTTGGGAAAACAGTTTGTATTCCTGACTGGAACCGTTACACTCTGGGGGGATCATACACTGGGAACCCTTCATCCAGAGATACCAGGAATACACACTTTTCTCCTGTTCTAATTTAGTCTGGAAGAGAAATGTGTCCTTTTTGGTGGGGTTCTGACCTCAGAACATCTTCTTGTCAGTTCTTGCCAACAGCAGCTCCCTGCTACCGGGGTTCCTGTAACGCGGCAAAGGTTTGACCACATGAGGAAGATGTTTGATGAGTATGTGAGGAGCAGGACCTTGCAGAACTGGAAGTTTTGGATTGTATCCTTTTATATCAACCTGCTGAACTTGGGGTTTGGTACTGTGACATTTAGAGCCAAGAACTTGGGGTTCTGGTGCTGTGATTTTAAGCCAAGTTACTTAAATAACAAATGTTCTCAGTTTTCATCCACATCCATGTGTGGATATGGATTCTTGCAGAACTTAAAGTATGGGAGATAACTGGAAGGTAAAATTACAGTCAAAGGCAAGGTTTGCTTGCTGGGTTATTGTACTGCAAGAAGTCTTTAGTGAACTCTGCTGTAACTGCAGCTGTGGTTGTCTTTTGGAAAACCAACTACAGCAAAAATTTCAGGCAGAAAAAAGTCAGTTACTGAAGCTGTTCAAAAACTTGCAAATTCCCCTTTGGGTCAGTCTGCAGGAATTTTGCAAAATATAATGAATATCACTAGGAACTGAGGTTTAATTTTTCCCTTACTTAGAGTATTACAGATTTGAAAATATAATTTTTGAAATGTTGAGATCCCTCTAGCAGCTGAAGTCACTTTCAAAATCCACTGTTTTCTGTCACAGGTTTTCCCATAGAATGTTTTCAACTCCCCCTCTGTTGTCTCCCTTGACATTTGATGGTTTGCAGTTCAGCATTATTATTAAGCCATTGTTTGAGTCCTTCAATGGGATGGTTTCCACAACAAGCTTTAAGGATCTGAATGAAACTGCACTGGCCTGGTTGGATCAGCACTGTTCTCTCCCTGTTCTGAGGCCAAGTAAGTGAAGTTCCATCCAGCAGCTCTTGTAGATCCTAGAAAGTGAAGCCATATATAATAGCATTTTCTGAAAGGCAGAGCATGACAAAGAATGCACATGATGCTGAATAGGACTTTCGCTTCCTTTTTGTTGGCTCAGTGAAAAAGCAAGAACCTCTTCTGACTGTGAGACACTTGGTTGCATGCTTAACACTGAACAGAAAAAAAAAATAAATTGCTGAATATACCAGAATTTAAACAGTCTTAAATTGCATTTGAAGTTCAAAAGCTTGGCTCTAGTTGGAGTACATTTGGCAGTGTGATTTCTCTCATAATGAGGGAAGACCTCTGAGATTTGTATTCAGCTCTGGAATGACCTTCTGCTTGGGCATCACTGCTGGATTCCTTCCCTCTTGCCATTCAGCAAGTATTTAATTCACGTTTATAACTGCCAAGGGGTGCTGTCTTTTGTAGAAGAAAGATCATTCAGATTAATGACTTTTCATAATGCTTTCCTGCCTTTTTTTCCGTACAGTGGTGCTGAACGCCCTCCGGCACCTGAGCACAACCACGTCCATCCTGTCGGAGCCGGCGCGGCTGCCGGAGCAGGCCCAGGAGGCCGTGGAGAAGGTGAACAAGAGAGCAGGGGACACCTAACAACCAAAGCCACTGAGGTGCTCTTCCCAGGGCTGGAGAACCCCCAGGCCCCGGCCTGCCCAGGCTCCTGCAGTCAGTGCACTTTAGAAAGGATTCTCTCCATCACCTGAGATGTTCAGGGCGCGTGGCCCTGCCTTCAGAAGAGGTGCAGCTGTGATGCAGAACGTTCTGGTTCCTCTCCAGTGCTGTGCTGTGCTCCGTCGAGTGAGAAAAAACCACCAAGCTCAGGTAAACTCAGCAGGTTTGAGCCCTGCAGGCAGCAATAGATCTCCATCAATGCATCTGTATGCAACGAAGAGATTTCTATGAAACACCTTCGAGTTCTCTGAAGTGTAAGTCCTGTACACCAAGGAATGTGCTCTTCAAGGGGAAAAATAACTTGATTTCGTGAAGCAAAATGTGCTTTTTATTTTGTTTGCTGGTATTCAGTTCCATTTGTTTTACTTGAACGGTGAAAATTGTTAAACAGGATCATATGAAAAACCAAAGGAGAAGAAAAATCCGTCAGTGATGTCAACTCATGGCAAAAATACTAGAATTTAAATCTCAGGCTGTGTTTTGTGTATTTTTATTTTAATGAGTGTATCATTGCATATGATCAGTTTCAAGATGTGCTTTATTTTCTAGTAAATAAAATAGCCGATTTTTATTATTTTTTCTGCTATAGCCATTGCAAGGGAGTAGCAGGCTGTGCAGTAAGTACAAGAAAGCAGTTTTAGATTGCATAAATTCTGCAATTAGGATATTGTATGAATTTTATATCAATTGAATCAATGAACTGTTTTCTTGCACTCTGCACAGTTCGGCTGCCATCCTCACAAAATGTGCACATATGAAACACATCCATAGGTAAATGTAATAGCACTTCAGAGACAAGAATTGAGTTTGTAATGTTAAAAAATTGGCTTTTTAATTATCTCAGAAACTTTATCAAACCACATGGACTTGTAGTCAGTTCTTTGCTTCTTTGTCTTTTTTGCTTCTTCTTCTTCTTGCCTTCTATCTGAAAAACCTGAAGGACTTTGCTATGCCTGGTCTGTATGGGAAGGTTATGTTTAACATGAATGATAACACATATAAAAATATGGTTAAAACCCAAAATACTGCATAACATTTTTCTGTGACAGTCTCAGCACATACTGTGCTCTGCTGCAGTCTCGTTCCAGCAGTGATTGTCCATCCTGAGCCAACACTGGGATATTCATTCCAGCTGGTTGTTCATAGTCTGGGATGATCCTGAGACCCTTGTAATTCCACTCACAACTTGATCCTGGTTGTTCAGAGCTATGCAAACAGTGGGAGTGCTTCCCTTGAGCAGTTTTCTTCCAAGAGCAGGCTGGAGGTGATGTGCAGCCTCTCACAGTGGGAAAATGAGGAGCAGCTGGAATATTTGGGGATTGCAGACACTGAAATGGGCTCAGTAGGTTCTCCTTAGGGAAAGGAGCTTTTCTCAGCGTTGTCCCCAACCTCCTCCACGTGGTGGGCCAAAGTTTAAAAGGAAACAATAGGCCTGGGGAGTAGGACTGAGCACAGGGGGTGGTTTTGGTTTTGTTTCTCCTTTGTGCTGAGTTTTTGCAGCTAATGGCTTTCCTTGCAGAGTTCCTTCTGTGTGAGCAGCACTGTAGGAAGGAGAAGGCACAAAAGGTGGGTCCCAGGGCCCCCTCCCTGCACAGAGGAACTGGGGGCTGAAGGAAAAGGTAGAATGGCACATTTTGTACCAGTGCTCCTGCCTGTAGCTGTGCAGAGGGGGAGATGCTTTTCTTCTCTTTTTTTTTTTTTTACAGTAGATCTGGCATATAATTTGAAGTTTGTGGCACATGTGAAAACCCATGTCTCTGTGACAGAACCAACAAATTCCAAGTCTCAGCTAAGGAATGGTGTGTAAAGGTTGTCATAGTAATTAAATAGTGAGTAGATTTTCTGGAGGGATCCATTCCAAGATCTTTCATAATGTTGTAATCAATTAAGCAATACTCTCTTGGATGCATCTGGGGAAGAAGTGTTGAATAAGTAAATCCTTTTTTAAATCAATGCTTTCAATCCTCCCATTTTTATCACTGGCTGTGGATTTGATTCCAGCAAAATCATCTTAACCCTGTGATGAGCTGGGGAGTCGCTCACAGCCTTTCCTCAGTGGGCTGATCTCACTGAGATGCAGTGTCTGGTTTTCTAGCAAGAAATCAGTAGGCATATTGTCCCAAAGCTGGTGTTTCTGCTGAACTTTTCAGATGAGCAGATCCTGTAGTGCCTCCCCTGCAGTGTGGTCTCCTGCTTGTCAGCAGTGATGGTGTGATTTTTACCATTTCTGGTATCGATGACGTCCAAGTTTTGTCCCCAAAAGCACAGTGCAGTGCAGTCATCCTTCAAGGCCCAGGGAAATTATGACAACTGAAATCCTATCATCCCATATCTCACTGAATGGATTGGAAGCTGAAAGCAACCTTAAAGGAACAGAAAGGGGTAATTTGACCAAATTGCTAAAAATTTTGTCCATTCACAATTTTTCTGTGGATGTGGATAGAAAAACCATCAATCTGATTGCACTGGAGGGAAAGTGCTTATTTTAACAAATTGTGGTGCAGAAACAAGCTCAAAGCACTATTAAAAACTGCAAATCTCAACAGAGTAAAGAGAAAAAAATCAAATATTGCTTACTTAGGCAAGAGTGTAGGAGGGAGGAAAGGAAAAGTGAAAAGATACTTTCCACATAGTGCAATTACCAGAAATGATGTGGCTGCTCTTTGAAGCGGTGATTCAATATCTTCTTGTCACCCTGTCATTGCAAATCAGAATTCTTTTCTTTTATCAGTCAGCCTTGTGAAGAGAGTGATTTCACTTCACTTGGAAACACAGGAGGAGAAAAAGCTGGTTTCTGTCTCACATCTGACCAGTAGAACTACTGAGAATTGATATGAAAAGAGATGGACCACGTATGTATTAGTTCCTGCATAGTTTTCCACTTTGATTTGTATTTGAACTCCTTAGTCTGTCTTTCTTACACACTGAGGAGTTTAAATACTGTATTTTTTTCCACATTTGGTAACACTTTCTCCCCTAATTGAAGCACTCTGATTTCCTCAGTGTCACCAAAGTAAGCAAGCCAAACACACAGTGCCTATAGTCTGCACAGAGTTACAGGTGCTGCACATTAGTCTGGTGCTAAACTTTTAGAAAACCCCCAAATAACTGAATACAAGTTGTATTCAGTCAAATCCAATATCTTTCACTCAGTAAAGGAGTGGCTAAATAACTTACTGATGGCCTGTGATATGCACAAAGTCAAACTGGGATTGCCTAGCGGTTCCTTCTGACCTCAAATTCTATTAATCAGTATATTGCAGATGCCACCACCCCAAACACAAGTTCTGGAGAACTTGGGCATTATCTGGTGTATTTATTAGCTTGTATTGTAGTTATTCAACTCCTCTTAGCAGGAGGAGTAAGGGGTGAAAGCAACCTAGAGTTGAAGGAATGAATGAGGAGTAGGATCAGAGACAAGTGCACACTTCCCCATGACAGTCTGATCTTTGCACAAAACCAAAGGATTCTTGATTAATACCATTTGACCTGACTGGAATGTTCTTCCATGTTTCTCTAGACCCCTCAGGAAGGCTTCCCTGAAAAAGGGGCCTCCTAGAATGTTTCCATCTGTGCCTTAGATCTTGGCGTACGCATTTGATTCACCGTAAGTCATTTGTTGTTCCCCCTAAAATGATGCTCTGTGGAAAATCCAGTGAATGGAGAAAGTGGGGCTTCCCTGGCTTTTTATAGGATTTTATCTGTGTGGCATTACCATGACTCTTTCAGACTGAGGTTGTGGGTAATTGTAGGTATGGAAAAAATTGCATCTTTCCTGCTGAATCCACCACCCTCCACTCCCATGTACAGGAACACGTGTGCACACATGGACATAACCTCTGGTAGGACAAAGCCAGGAAATATGCAAGGGCTTAAACCTCTAAATCTGAAATGGCTTGAAAAGACAAAGGGCTGTCAAATGTATCAAAAAACTGCATCCCTTTGTAGCTTCAGGTTTTTTACATTCCTTTGTGAGTGTGTGTGTGTATGTGTGTTTGTGTTCACATGTGGTAGAAGTGACAGGGACAGGTAAATTTAGTTTTGTTTGCTTTTAAAGCCCTAAACTCCTGAAAAGCAGCCTGAAAACAGGAGGGGGAAGCTCACTGCCATAACATTCAGTAAGATAATGCTTTCATAGTACAAATTATTTGAAGGCTGTTTCACTTCCTCACTTTCTGGAGTGGATAATTCTTGCCTTGATTTTGTCAGCTAGAAGATACTGGTGAAAATAGAATGGGTTTTTCACTGTTTTCACCTTTTTCTTTCTTTTTTTATAATTCCTTTCCACCTTTATTGCATGGAAGACCACCCAAAATCAAAAGGTTGATGACACCCAGTTCAGGTGCTTTAGGAATTTAGTCACACCAGTCTGAAGGACTGTGGGCAACTGTTGATAACTTTTAGGAGCTTCTTTAATTAGGTAAAACAACAGTTTTTCTATTACTCCTCAATTTATACACTCGAGTTTCAGAGAAGATAATTTGTTTTTTGTTTGTAGGCCCCCAGTATTTTTCCCACAACATCACTTAAGGCTCTGGTTTCCTTTGTTTCATTCTTGGTTGGATTTTCTGCTCATTTACTGTGTTAGAGCAGCAGTGGTAGTACCAAATTCTAACTTTATCTGTAAAACTTGAGTTCTTCAGTTGCAATTACAGTAACTTCAGTTACAAAGAAACACACACCTTAGGTATAAAATAGAATTACTTTCTAGCCATTGTCTGAACTTTTTATATCTGGACTTTTCCAACCTGAATAAGGGTTCCAGTCAAAAGATATCAATGTTATGAGTGAGCCTTTTAACAATACAATGAATAAATAGCTCGTTTTCTTCTTCTAATCTTGTATTTAAATGTGTTTTAAGTGAATGGAATTCATTCTTGTTAAAAAAAAAGGAGAAAAAAAAAAAGCTTGAAGGTGTGAGGACTTCAGGTTGTGCTCTTGCTTTGCTTAGGTTTCCTGTTCTGTTGCATGACACAACTTCTGTTGTGCTGTTGATATGTAGCACTTTTCAGTAGGTCTGTTAAATTGTGCAATGCATTTTTTTATATTTACAACCAAAACAATAAAGGATATTTTTTGGAAGAAACTGGTTGTAATGCCTTTATTTTCTAACTGGAGGTGGGGAAATGGTAAGTAGAGTTGTTCCTGGACCAGGGCCAGCATTGGACATCCTTTTTGTAGCTCTAAAAGGTGGCAAGAGCTCATTTCCCTATGAACAGTGCTGGAGTTACCCTTTGGATCTGTGTGTTTGGCATTCCCAGTGCAGAGCTTGTATCCTCTATGGAGCTGCTGAAGTTTTGACTTCTTTTGGGAAACTTGGTGTCCCTTGGCTCTTCTTGACTGAAATAACCAGCTCACTCAGATGAGCTTCCTTGGAGCTCACAAGTGATTTCTCTCCCTCATTCTCTCCCTGGTATTTCTCCAAGACAGGTAAAATTATTAAGCCTGTAGATGCTGCACCAATGCCTTAAGTCCTGATAGTCTTATTTTCTTGCAGGCTTGGATTTGAGTCTGACATACTGCCTGGACAGTGGACTCTGCAGAGCAGCACTGAGATTGGATAACACGGTATTCCCATGGAATTGATGTCAGTGTTAGGCACTGAGCTGCTTAAATCCCTTTAAAAATGAAATTAATAACATTTCACCTTTGCCTTTAATTACTGATATTTTTCACCTGGTAGGATTCTCCACCTCTCTGTGCTTCAGTTGTCACCTCATTGGTATTTTGGATTTTCCTGCCTAGTGGAAGCAGCATTGAGGCTCTAGTTAAAGTGAAAGGTAATAGAAGAGTGAAAAGAAGGATTTGATTTTAAAATCACCACACAGGAATTAGTGCTGGTTGATCTTATGCTTGTGATTGGTGCCTTTGTCTTAGTATTTCTGGTGAGAACTTCTGATGAGTTGGGCCTGCGGTTCCAGGCAGTACAGCAGTTTTTGAACTCTGCATTTATTTTTCAGAAATCACAGCCTTGATGTCACATAAAGCATTTTGGTAGGACTGAAGAGCAGTGCTATTTAAACAGTGGTAAACCAACATTTCAGCCTGCCTTCACTCTTGACCAAGAACTACAAGTACCAGAGTTCCTGCAGCGATGTTATCAAAGCTCTCTGGGAGGAAGCTGTGGCTGCAGAGCACTGTTTCTGTACTACTGATTTGGTGGTGATTTCAGAGAGGCTGCTGTAACTTCAGCTGACGTGCCAAAAGACAGGTTTTTGAAGTGGCTTTGTTTTGTGGCTGATTCTGCTAATCCTCAAACACTGCCAAAAGTGGGCCTGTACTTGCTCTGTGGAAATGAAGCCAAATGAAGTCACTGCTGTGAGGGCACTTACTGTGGCCCTGCAGTGGGCAAACAGCTCAGGGCTCTCTTTAGATGTAAAAGAATGTAATGGAATGCTTGCTAGATTTTTCTTTATTTATTTTAACTTGTATTTGGCCTCAGGAGCTCATCTCTGCCTGTTCTCATCCCTGAGGACTTTCTGCAGGAGGTGGGCAGACAATGAATGGTTAGCTGGGGGTTGGGGAAGTTCCCTGTGTGCAAACACAGAGGAGCCCCTGTTGTCATCCAGAGAGATGTTTAACATGTTCCTGATTCGGAACAAGGTGTGTGTGTCACACACCCAAGGCCTTTCCATCACCAAATGGAAACAAACCCACAAAAGATGAGACTCATCACATCCCTGAGTCCTGCTGCTGCCCTTCTGACGCTCCTTACAGAGCCTGTCTGTGGCTCCTCCATCCAAACTGTTCATTCTTCATAGGCCTCAGAAGCTTTGTTTTCAATGAGGATAAATGGGGAAGTGCTTGTCAGGAGATCTTTGCTGGTGACCAAATCATTCTGACAGCAGAGATGCACCATGTGTATCCCCCAGCTTCCAGCCCTCCAGGGCTGGGGTGGATTTATCTGAGCCCTGGTGACCCTGCACCAGAAAGGCCACAGGTCTGCAGGTGTTTTCTCACTGTTCTGTCTGGGGCTGGCAGCCTCTTCCTCTTGGGAGTGATTGGTCTGAGCTTTTCTATGGATGCTGGAGTCCTGTTTGGAGAATCTCTGGGCTTCGAGGACGAGCTGTTGAGCACTCAGCCATGGGCCTGAGCACCAGAGGTCTAAGAATCCCTTCCAAAGGACAACCACCTCTGCTTTGTGGCTGGTGTGGGCTCTCACATGGGCAGGTGCTTCAGTGACACAGTCAAGTTTGCAGTCACTCTTTGTGCCCAGCTCACCTGGACATGCACCTGCCCTCTCTTTCTGCCTCCTCTGGGAGCTGCTGGTCAGCATTCCCTGAGCTCAGCCCTTTGAGGGTTCATGTTGTGGTACCAGCCAGGGTTAAGGTTGGTTGGGTGTCTTGCTGCACCCGAATGCTTGTGGCAAAGCACTTCCATTTCAACCACCTGTGAGCAGAACTGTGGCTCCCACTGTTTGATGCTTCCTGTGAGCTGTTTCCTGAGCTCAACTGAATCCACAGGCCTGGCAGGACAATCCTTTGCCTCCTGGGGAAGAACAACTCTTCTTTTTCAGGTTGCTCTTCCCATGACGTGAGTTGGGATAGACCACCTGACTCACTGTAATATCTTGTTTGAGCTTCTGAGAAAAAGTTTCCCTTTCTAAGGAAAACACTTTTGTTGAGCTATTTATACATTCAGAAGGTGGAAGAAAAGATGTGCATGGGAGAGGAAACCACAGGGAGCTGCCCTGTATAATCCTCTGGTTCAGCAAGGCTTAAGTGGTTTGTGTCAATCATTGGCAGTGGTGATGTTTAAGCCCTCAGGATGTGAATGTTTTCCTGCTCAGAATGGTTTGCTGACACCACCTGAAAAGACCAGGCATGTGTTGCTTCTGCCTTGGGGACAAGCACATCCCCAGGCAGTGATTTCTCTGTTAAAAATGAAGGATATGAGGTTGGAATTTTACCTTCTGCATGTCACCACTCTGTGCCAGCTGCACAGTGATATCTGAAATGGGGCCCATTTGGGAGAAATTCTTCCCCTGGCTCCAGCAAGGAGCTTGGTCACTCTGTTCCTCTTGGGAAACTCGAGTGCTTTTCTAGGATCCCTCCTCAGACTTTTGGGGGACTGGCAGTGACTCAGTTGATGTCAAAACTCACTTTTCCTGGAGAAGTCCAAGCAGAACAGGGTCAGATCTCCAGGAATGGCAGGAGGAAAGGCTGCAGCTGCCACTGCCCCAGCAGAAGGGTGAGTTGGGAACTGATGTGTTTGGCTTTGAGGGGCTTTGAAATGGGGATGGAGGAGATGAAGTGGTACCAAAATCCCTCCCTGTGGCTCTCCTTGGGCTTTTCACAGCCTCTGGGATGCAGGGGCTCCATCCAACTGCAGTTCCCTGGACACTGAGGGCACAAATTTGGGTAATGCTGAGCAAAGTGGGCCCTGCAGGGGCCGTGTGCTGGCAGGGACCAGCACCAGTGGGATGGCAGAGAGGGAGGGGAACCCTTCACTTGGGTTTACTCCAGTGTTTCAGGTCAGATTTTGGATTCTAGATCAATAATGTTGCAATAATTTGGCCTTCAAAAGCTGATCAGAAAAAAAAAATCACCCACCGGTGCATCCAAACAAGAAACCAGTCAGGAATTTAAGGAACAAAGCTGAAAGCTTTATGTTTATGAATAAAAATGGATGGGATAGGAGGAGACGTGCTGTTTCTGGTATCTTTAACATGAGAACCAGAAAAACTCATTCAATCTGTTGTTTAATAAACCATTAGGTTTTCAGTGCAAAAAATATTGTAAGAAAGAATTAGATGATAAAAGCAGAATCCAGCAATATTTCTTTTATTTAATATTTTAATTAAGTTCCAGGTTCAATCCAGAAGTTATAACAGGAAATGAGTAAAACCCTTCATCTACTAAGTAGCAAATATTCATTCATACATCATTCATACCTTTCAGTATTAAAACATGAGTTAAAAATATTAATAAATATATATAAACTAATTGCTTAAATACAAATATAAAAATCTTATAAAAATAGATGTGTTGTACAAATTCATAAATAAAATTCACTAGTAGAGAAGTACAAAATCAGCCTAGTGGCAATCAACTTTTCTTTGGAAAAATAACAGCAAGATAAAAATATAAATAACATTAAAATTACTGACATTACACTTTCCTATTTGCTTATTTATGTCAGGATCGGGTAGTTAAATAACCCTGACTCACATTAGTCCATCTTTATCATATGCTGTTGCAAATAAGGCAGTATAAATAGTTTTATAATAAATACAAACAATAATTTAAGACATTCATCCTTTAAATATTAAATTAAAAAGGATCATGTAGTTATATAGAACAGCAAGTACATTATCAATGTTTTCCCTGACATCAAACTGATCCCATAACCACTGAGAGATCACATTTAACCAACTCCCTAGTATCTCAAAGTTACTTTTCCATCCTGGCCTATCAAACTCCTGCTTCAGAGCAGTTTTTTTGTTTTCTGCATGATGTCTTTGTACGTCTTTAAAACCCACCAGATGTAGATCTTCCTGTCCGCATCGCCCGTGGGCTGGCCCTGGGGGCAGCCCTGGGGCAGGTTCTGGGTGCTGCAGGTGTAGAAGGAGGCCCCCTGGCTCAGAGTGGTGTTCAGCTGGATGATGTTGGCCTCCACAACTTCTTTGGAGTTGTTACAGAAAGTTTCTATGGCACTCCCCAGGCTTTTCAGGATGCCGTGGATGCAGCGCAGAGCGCAGCAGTCTGCACGGAAAGCTGAACACGCAGATATTGTGTTTGCCATGTCTCTGGTTCTGTGGCTGGACTTCCAGCTCTCTTCATGGAACGTTTCAGAGACACAGTTTGTCTGGGGGAAGGAAGAGGAGAGAGAAATGGTTAATGCTTTGGTTTCCCTTTCGCATTTGTGAACCCATTTGTGGGGTTTTTAGTTGTGGTTCAGTGGTATGAACACCTCCAGCCCTTTGATCAAGCAGGTATTGCACAGAGTGTGCAGCTCCTCTCCCCATGCCCTGCTTGCCTTGGTTCTCAGCTTCTCCAGCTCTTGGGTTCTATTCTATTTGCTTATGCCAGAGATCTGGTTTGGCCTGAGTGAATTTTCATCTCTTTCAGCAGAGGTTGTTTTAATTTCAAGAACGAATTCACTGAATGTTGATTTTAACCAACATGCTCTTGAGAACACAGTCCCAGGAAATGAATTTTGTCTGAAGAATTGACACCTGGGTTCAGTGCACAATTTGCCATCTCCAGGGAAAGGGTGAGCAGGATTTTTGGCAGAAGTGCTCAAGCACTAGGGTCAGACTGAAGGACAAAGCAATTCTCTCTCCATGTTTCCAGGGATCTGACTAGATTCATGCAAGAAGATGCCCAACAGGACTCAGGAGACTCAGAAGGAACACTGGAAGCCTGAAAGATCCCAGCTGACAGTGAGCTGAGGCAAAGTCACCCAAGCTTTCTGCAGCTGCCCTTGCTCCAACTCTGCCCTCAAATAATACAATGTAAATTATTTTCTTCTTACATGGAATACAGAGAAGAGACTACTTTAGGTTCTAACCCAAATACTTTTTTTCTGATCATCTTTCTAGTGTTTTATAATAATTCAGTAGATTTCTGCACAGACAGACACAGCACATGGACCATGGTGCACTTACATAGAATTCAAACAATTCATTTGCTCGCTTTTCTATCACTGACGCCGAGGTTTTTATGTCGTCAGTGAAATTCTTCTGTCCTGCAGTAGTTTTGCTTTCTCTTGATGTCTCTGTTGGTGCCAAGGAGCCCAAAGGAATCAGTAAACAGAAGAGGAAGATTTCAAACCTGTTGATCCCTGCATTCAGATAGAGAGGAAACCAAAAGAAAGAATACAATGATTAGTCTCAACCCTCTGCAGAACTTCTGCAAAACTTTCTCGTTTTGTGCAGCAGGATAACATTTTTAAAGCATATAGGCATGAAGTGACTGAGCTAGAGAAGAACATCAACCAGGGCACCTTACAACCTGTAGCAAGGGTAAGTCTCACCCACCTGCTCTGTGTTCCATGGCGGGCTGGGGCAGCAGTGGCTTGACCAAGAGCTGGTTCTGGAGCAGCTGCCTGCCTGGAGTGCTGTGGATGGGGCCGGCAAGGCTGAATTTAAGCACCGTGGAGTCCAGGCTGCATTTAACCACGTCAATGCCTCCCCCACAAGCTGCTCTGTTCTTGGGTATTTTTTTTTGAAAGATAACATCTTAAAGATGTTGGTTCAACTGCATCTTCACTGATCACAATCAGTGCAGTTGCAAACCTAGGAGGTCTCCCGTGTCATCTCTTTGACTAAATGGGATGGTTGGCATGGCCATCACATTAAATCCTTGGGGATTTAGGACATAAACTCTTGATTTATTTATAAATATAGTTGGGGCTTGCCAGGACGTTATTTTTGCCCATCCAGCTACCTTCTCCTACAGAGTCAGTGTAAGAGTGGGCCAATGCAGGGAATGAAAAATCCTTATGTGCAAGGCAGGTCAGGCCTCCAGTTCCACATATAAATCCTTTTGCTGGATGCCCTGTTCCCAAGGGATGCCCAAGATCCCACCTCCTCATTCCTGTCTTCTCTCTCTCCAACTCCCCTGAGACTGTTTTCTGCTTCCAGGAACTAAATGGAGGAAATTCTCAGACACACCAAAACAGAGACAAATTATCCTTAGGATTTACAATTATGAGGCTGTGATCAGAAGAGCAGAACTCTTTGGGAAGGACATGGAAAAACTAAGCTGCTGGTGTGGACAGAATGGAGAGCAGAGGAAACCCCTATGGAAATACCTTTGTGACACACACACTTGGACTTCCCACCTCTGCATTTACAGATGTACCTGGAAGGGAGTCATAGATCAAAGATGAGTGGGTATCAAGTCACCAGAAAACTTTCAAGATTAACATCTTGGTGTCAAAGTAATCAGTTCTGGCTTTCATGTGAAATAATCCTCTCTGAAAATAAAGAGCCCGGTGTGTGCATGAACTCCTCTGAAGTGCCTGGGACTGGTTCAAGGACTCTTCTCTGGACTGAACTGATTCCCAAGGCTTGAAAATGGGAACAGATGTTTCCTCTGTAACCTGCTGCACTGGGGTCCCACCAGGCTGTAACTTCAGCCCTTGGTTGTTTGCTTGAAGCCACAATAACAGAGATTCACAAACTGAAGGTGGTTCTGCCATGGCCTGTGAAGGAGCCAAGCAGAGGGAAGCAGCCATCCTGCCAGGAAGTGTTTCTTCTTGCACAACCCTTGTTCCCAGGTGCTAAATAATGCCAAGGAAGAGATGAGTTACCATGGCCTATGGAAAGGACAGTTCTGGCAACCACTTCTTTTATTTGAGGGGTTTATTATTATTTGGGGGGCAAATGGAGACAGAGAGAAAGGGAGATGTTTCTTTGTGCGTGGCGTTCTTTAGGAACGTCCCTACAAAGGCAGTGGTGGGTACAGATGTCTCCTTTCAGGGAGGAGGGTGATCTTGGAGGGTTTCTTGTTTGGAAGCACCAAACCTGCAGAGATGCAGTTGCTCAGTGCCCCACAGGGAGATGAGTGGAAGGTGTGTGAGCCTGTACACAAAAGAGGTCATTGGGCACTGCCAGTCCCCTTCCAGCTCTCCCAGCACAGCCAGGGAGGACTGGGATCTGGTCTTTGTGCAGCACCAAAGGCAGTGGGGCCCAGTTATTTTAAACAGTGATGCCAACAAAAGAAGCAGCATTTTTACAGCTTTCTTTTCCACAAAACACGGTTCAACCACTTCTAATGCTCTTTCAAAGACTTTCAGAAGATTTTACTTCATTTTCTCCTAAGGACAGCAGTTGACCTGGTTATTCCACTCCAGGACATGCCATTATCTCACAGCCTGTGCATGCTGTGCTCATCCTTTCCGGTCTGTACAGGGCTGTGATAAGCTGCTGAGCTGATAAGGGAGCAGGTCGGCATCCGTCCTGTAAAACCCAACCTGAGAAGTTCAGCTTTCCACCACGTAACCGTCAGACACCACAGAGCAACTGCAATTCATTTGGTGAAGTTCTGCTGACACACGCTGCTCTGTCAGCCCTGTGAAATGGAATTTGTAGCCATTGCCTCAACACCTATCTCTGGAAAAATTAAATTAATCTCTGCGTGCAGACACCTGACGCTGACCTGAGACACGGCTGTGGCTTCTGTTCCTGGAGCTCACCTACTTTTTTCCAAGTGTGGGAGCTGGTATTTGCAACCATGAACTTTGTTTCCTCATGTGGTTGTGGTGGCAGTGCCACTCTACACTCGAGTGGAGAGCTGGGCTTTCAGAGCTGACTGGGACCCTGACTCTTTGCTCCCTTGAAACCTGAGTGAAAGGGTGTAGATAAGGGAAATGGCAAATTCCATGCCACAGCTCCTCGGCCAGGGAACAATGCTGACACTGCACCCTGCAAACGCAGCTGGTGGGGACAAGCCTCCAGAATCCAGGGGACATCCAGAAAACCAAGGATTCATTCCCAGCCTGGCGAGCTCAGTGCTGTCCCAGGCGTGTTCCCCGCCCCGCTTGGAGAGTTAGCTGAGTTCCAGGGCACGGCGTCAGCAGTGCCATCTCCTAGCGACAGGGACACGGCTTGGCATGGCAGGGACACGGCTTGGCATGGCAGGGACACGGCTTGGCATGGCAGGGACACGGCTTGGCGTGGCAGGGACACCGCTTGGCGTGGCAGCGCCCAGCAGCGTCTCGGGGGCTTTCCAGGAGCACCTGCGGCACCTGGGGCTGCAGGATTTCCCCTGCGGCCGTGGGACACGGCACGGGCTGCCACCGCCCGTCCTCTCTGGCCGTCCGCAGAACAGCCCCGGGCTCCGGGCAGGGCGAGCGGGGCCGGAGGAGGCTGTGCCGCCGGGAGGGGAGAGCCCCGAGGCGCTGCTGGAGCTGCTGAGGGAGCGGAGCAGCCCCTGGGCGCTGCCCCCCGGCTGCAGCCCCCAGGAGCGGCTCCTGTGCGAGGCGGCCGTGCTGGCACCCGAGCTCCTCCGCGGCTCCCGGCTCTGCCAGGCGCTCAGGTCCCTGCGGATGGTTGACAAGGGGGTAAGTGCAGCTGCTGGTGCGCGTAAAGGCCAGGAAACTGCGCCTTCCTGCTGTGAGGGAAAACATCCCGGGAAAAGGACACCTTGTCCAGCGTGGGGTCTTCCCAGGGTCTGTTACAGAGAGCCCTGCCCAGGGTGTTGTGCTAATCCGTGTCACACGATTGTCACATGGATCAACACTTCTCTGTGGCACCCTGGCTGTTGCCCTGACTGTTGCAGTTCTGGATGTTGTCATTTTTCTGTAGCTAGTTTCTCACACTCTTCTGTGTAAACATAGCCATGTTACTGTAACTGTATCTTATCATTTACATTCCTTTCTCCTGGACACAGAACTTTGATGGACATTTCCTTTGACCGCTGTGATTGAGGGAGGAAGAACTCATTTCTCAAATGAATAGTGATTTCTAAATATATATATAAAATAAAGAAGGCGGGTCTTGCCCCCTTCCTTCTCTTTCCTCCTGGCTGGTAACAGGTGTCTCTGTCTCTTCTTTTGTGTCGTTACTGCGACACCCTGGCCAAGAGGTGGCTCAGGGACACCTTGGGCAAACCCAGCTCTTTGCAGGTGGAGGAGGTGGATGAGGGTGTGCTGCGCTTCCAGCAGCTGGAGGAGCTCATCCTCACGGCCAACCGCATCAGCAGGGTCACCTCGGCCCACCTGCCCCGGACTCTGAAGGTGAGTGAGCAGGGCCTTGTGCAGGATGGGAAAGGAGGTCCCATCTGGGGGCACAGCGAAAGCCAAACAGCTTGAGGGGGTGCCAGGAACAGCTCACAGCAAGGTATTTGTTGTTCCCTGTGTCCTGGGCAGGTCCTGGAGCTCTGCTGCAACGCTGTGTGTGATCTGCAGGACCTGTGTGCTCGGCCACCCCCGGAGCTGCAGCACTTGGGGCTGGGGTACAACAGGCTGTGCGGCCCTTCCCAGGAAAAGCTCCTCACCGTGGACTTCTGGTAATGCCACAGGCTGAGCACGGGCTCCTGAAAGGGAAAGGGGCAGATGTGAGCAGGTGACCTTGAGCCATTGTGGTGGCTCTTGTTGGGAAATCACAGCCCTTCAGAAGGGTTGTTCCTTTGCTCTGTGTCCATCCCTGTGCAGAGCAGTCTGTCTCTTTGCTGTCTTCTGTCTCATGCTCACAGGATTTTCTTGGTCCTTGGCCAAGGTGTGGAATGGGGAGATCACCAGGGGAACTGCCTGGACACCTTGTCCAACACAGTTCCCATTTCCCTGAGCAGCTTAATTTTTCCATGTCCTTCCCAAAGCCCCTCCTGGACATCTGGAAGGATCTGAAGTGTAGGCTGTATCACCAGTGATGCAGTGGGGTTATAGATGGATGCTAAGGAAATATGTTTTTGAGTTGTGGGGCAGACTGGAAATGGACCAGATGGCTCAGAAATTTGGAATTGACCTCGAGATTGGATTTTCTAGTTCAATCCAGTTTGTGCTGGGGAAATGTGATTTTTGTTTCCTGGGGCAGTAGCTCTCTATGCTCAGAGGTTGCCTGACCTCCTTCCCTGGGTTCTCTCCTTAGGCCAAACCTCATCTCCCTTGACCTGAGCTTTAACAGCCTCACGGATCTGCTGGAGTTGGCCTCCCAGCTGTCCACTCTGCAGAAGCTCCGCATCCTGGTGCTCCAGGGGAACCCACTGGCTCTCATCCCCACTTACAGAGGCTTCCTCGTGGACAGCCTGCCCAGGCTGTCCATCCTTGATGACATCCACATATGGCCCGAGGAGAGGCAGCAGTTCCACGGTCTGGCGAGGCAGCCAGGTGAGCCCTCCCCTCTGAGCCTGCCCGTGCTGTCCCTGCCATTCAGGAGGGGTTTTTCATTGTGGTTGAGCTCTGAGTGCTCAGGGCAAACTCTGCAGATCCAGTATTGCCTTATTGCCTCCCTTCTGCCCTCTCCTCAAATGGAGATCTTTCCCCGTGCCTTTTTTAGTACAAGTGTGGAGACAGAGGGCCTTGCAGTGGTGGAATTACAGTCGAGGCAGTTTTAGCCTTAGTCAGGCCCAAGGACAATCCCATCCTAGTCCCAGCACTGCCTCAGTGTCCTGGCCTGCCCCAGCTTTGCTTCCCAGGCACCATCTGGTTTTATAATGTGTATTTCCCTCACGAGCTGTGGAAAGAGGAACATCTGTGCTGGGGAAAGGGCTCACAGGTGCTGCACTATCTGCACACAGCGGTGCCACCTCTGTGGCACATCCCTGACTGGGATGAGAGCAGGGGGCTGGGAATGCCTGGGATGGGAAGCCCTTCTTGATGGCCTCTACTCAATGAGGTTATGTGCTGGATGTGCTTTTTGGAGACACAAATGTTAACTAAGGAGGCAGAGCAGCCAAGGCAGGAGGTGTTTGCGTGGCTTTGGAGTGACCCCACGTGGCAGTGGTTTGTCACAGCGTTTGCATAGGGTGGCACCCACGGATGCCAGGAGGTGGGACACGGGACCTGGAGGTTTCTGCTTGCTCTGTTCCTTCCTTGCTCTGGAAGGAGCATGCTGCAGCTTCATGGCAAGGTTGTCTTCCTTCCAGAGCTGACCAGGAGTGGAGCTCGAGTGGTTGTGAGCATTGGGGAGATGAAGGGACTCCCTGACCCCGAAGCTTTTCAGCAGCTGGAGGTTGGCTCTGAGGGTCCAGTGATCACCCACAGCTACTGTGTGACCTATGAGTTTGCAGAGGGAGAGGAGCTCGAGGATGGGAGTAGCCCTGAGGTGGGTGTTTAATTGTGTTCCTGAAAACAACGGGCATGGCATGTCAGAGCAGGGGGAACTGCATCTCCAGGCTATGGAGTGATGGACCTGGCGTGGGCAGCAGCAGTGCTGGGGACAGAACTCTCACACGGCCTCATCCAGCAGGACAAGCCTCAGCTGCCCACATTCCATGTCCCTCTGGGGGAGCCCAGGGCTCTGCACGTGGGAGTGCACCCACAGCTCCCTCCTGCTGACTGTGGCAGACCCCTCCCCTGGCACTAATACCCCTTCTTCCCGTGAGGGTTGGCAGGGAAATGGGATTTTGGAGGCATCTCTGCCCCAAAAACACAACCAGACATGCTCTTCCCAGAGATCCCTCTCTGTTCCAGGGAACAAAAATCAACCAGAGTCCCACGGTGGCCACGCTGGATGTGGACAGCTCTGCTCAGGACACAGTAGGAACAAAGAACCATCAGGAGCCTACAGTCACAGAGGAACACAAGGCCCATTCTGGTAATTATAGATCCTCTGTCCCATCTCCCAGGGCAGGTTTATAGCTTTTCCTGGGATGTGGTGGCATCAGGATGTCCCTTGCAGTGTCAGCCGGGCTGTTCCTGGGACTGATGGATAATGAGCTGGCACCAGCCATGTCCTGGGGAAGGAGAGGTCTCCTCTGAACTTTCTTGTGTCCCTACACAGCAAAGGTGTTTGCCACACCTGGGAAACCCTGGGCAGACACCATTGATTGCAGCTACAGGATGGAACACATTGCCAAGGACCTGGTGGGGCTGAAGTCCTACCTGGAGGCTGGAACGATTGTCTCTGTTGTGGAGGAGAAGGTGAGTGTGTGGCAGAGCTCGATGAAGGGAGAAGAGCTGCTGGGAGCTGTGGTATTGTGTGTCCCCTGGAGGCAGATTGGGATGGCAGTGACCCTCGGGCCTCCCAGCCCCTGCAGCACCAGCTCCTCTCTTCGAGCAGGTGCTCTCATGGCCTGTGGATGCTGATCCAGAAGAAGATGCTGTCACAAATAGGAAGGAAGGACAGGAGCTGAGGAAGGACGGTGCCAAGGTAGGGTGCTGGGAGAGAACAATGATCAAATTATACCTGAGTTGCAAAAATAGTGGTGGGAGAACAAGGACCCTTCTCCTGGATCAGTTTGGTGTGTCAGAGTCACCCCTCCATCCCAGACTCTCCTAAAAGAGCTACCAAAGGAGCCTTGTTTCCGAAGTCCCCCCTTGCTCGGGGAGGAAGGCAGCAGCTGTTGACACACACCTTGGCCTGGATGCAGTGCTGGGCAAGGTGCTGGGTTGGGGTTGCTTTTCTCTGATAAAGAGACCCCAACCCTCTACTGAGGCCTGTCCCTGTGTCCTGCAGCATCCTGTGTCTAAGGACAAACAGAAAAAGAAGAAGGAGCAGCCACGTGAATTCCGCAGTGACCCTCCCATTCGCAGCACCCTGGGCACCAGGAGGGTGACCCTGGAGACCCTGGTGGCCACCGAGGACCTGGTGGCAACTGTGTGTGACTTTGGGGTCCTGATCATTGAGAAACCACCAGAACCCCCAGTTCTGGAGGAGCAGGTAAGGAGTGTGTCCCAGGGCAGGGCTGCCAGGGGCGGGCAGTGCTGCAGGCTG
>VZRZ01005355.1:169318-189514 GCA_013398175.1 Climacteris rufus
GGCTCGTCTTCATCTGCCCGCCCGGGGCCGGTCCTGCGCCCGAGGCTGCCATGTATCCCAGGCTTAGGAACCTCGCGCTTTACACCTTCTCCATCACGCTGCTCGCCTGGGCGTTTTACATGAAGAAAGAGGCGAAGTTGGCAGCATCGTCAGCAGAGCACAGAGTGGGTGCAGCGGATCGCAGGCTGAAGCCTTCGGTTCTGGACAGCGCTGAGCACAGCAAGTGTTTGCCCAACCTGACCTTGGCCAATTCTTCTCTGTCCCTGCCAGAGCCTCACCGCGTCTTCTTAACCTACAAGCACTGCCGGAACTTCTCGGTGCTGCTGCGGCCCTCCAGGTGTAGCAGAGAGATGTTCCTGCTGCTGGCCATCAAGTCTGCCCCCATCAACGTGGACCGGCGGGTGGCCATCAGGAACACGTGGGGCAAGGAGGTCTCCATCGGGGGCAGGCGCATCCGCCTGCTCTTCCTGCTGGGGCGCTCCGAGGCCCAGGTTCAGCCCCTGCACCAGCTGCTGGCTTACGAGAGCCAGGAGTTCGATGACATCCTGCAGTGGGATTTTGTTGACAACTTCTTCAACTTAACCCTCAAGGAGCTGCATTTCCTCCGCTGGTTCACGGAGGAGTGCCTGCACGCCCGGTTCGTGCTGAAGGGAGACGATGATGTGTTTGTCAACACGGACAACATCGTTGAGTTCCTCCGGGAGCTGGACCCCGAGCAGGATCTCTTTGTTGGGGATGTGATTGCCAACGCCCGGCCCATCAGGAACACCAAGGTCAAATACTTTATTCCGGAGCCCATGTATGGAGCAGCTTTCTACCCTCTCTATGCAGGAGGAGGGGGCTATGTGATGTCTCGACAGACAGTGCGTCGCCTCCAGAGCACCGCAGAGGATACGGAGCTCTTCCCAATAGATGATGTGTTTGTGGGAATGTGTCTGGCAAAGATGTCAGTGACCCCAAAGAACCACGCTGGCTTTAAGACTTTTGGGATCCAGAGGCCTTTCAATCCTTTTGATCCGTGCTTGTACAAAGGGCTGATGGTTGTGCACAGGCTGAACCCAACGGAAATGTGGATCATGTGGACGCTGGTGAAGGACGACAGCATTAGGTGTGCGCTGTCGGTGACACACAGCTACAGGAGGGGCTGGAAAAGGAGCTCCTGATGAGCCCAGTGGGGCTGTGGCTGGTGACAGGGTACTTGAACTAAAAATCAGGTTGTGGTAGAAACGTCTCCGTTACTAACAGAGCGCGCTGGAGCCGCCGGGGTTTGGTTTGCAGTGAGTCTTTTCCTGTCAGGGGTTTACTTGAAGCAGTTGAATTGTCAGGGGTGGGGATGTGGCTGGGTGAGACACAGCACAGGGGACTTGGCTCCTCCCAGCCAGACTGAAGCCAGGGGAAGTCACAAGTGCCACGGGAATGTGAGTGAGGTGCCACCTGCTCTGGTGTCTGACTGCCGGCTGAAGGCAGCCTCATGTGGGACGGCCAGTGATGACTATCGAGTGACAGCATTTAAAATTTACTTGAAAGGCTGGAAGAAAGGTCAGTATGTCCTGCTGGGTCTGCTGTCCTAGGGCAGCAATCCCACAGCTCCTACCAGACAGCAGGAGAAAGGGAGTGGAGTGGGGAAGAAGAAGCCTGAAAAATATATGGCCTTAATGATGATGATCCGAGGGACTGGGCTCTGCCTCAAGACCTCTGGCTTTTACAGAAGGTCAACACAGGTTTACATGCACTGGAAACTTTTGCACAAACACTTTCTGATCTGGTTTGAGAGGAGCAATGTGTCTTGAATAATTATGGTGGTAGGAAGAGTGACTGTGGCTTCCCATGTTGTGTGGGAGGTGTTTGGTTTTTTTGTTGTTGTAATGTTGCATATAAATAAAATAGTTTTGAAAAGTACTTTTGCAGGAATATTCTTGGGTCTTCTGAAAGCTAAGAGCCCTAAAAGCTAGGGAAGGCTGAGGTCTGTGCTGGGTATTTGCATTTAGGAGTTGTTAAAGAGGATAATGTGATGTAGAAGTGGATACTTGCCACTTCATTTTCTGTGAGCAGCTGCTGTTCTCTCCCCAGTCCAGAAAAGATGCATTGATACAAAAGCGATTAATCTGAATGTGCTGGAGTTTCTAATTTGAGAAAACATCAAATATAGAACTAAGCTTTGGTGATACTTTTGTGAAGCTTGTAAGTGGCAGAGTGTCTTGCTGCGAGAGCAGAAGCTGCTGTGCTGTGTGAGCAGGAAGAAGCCTGGGAGCCTTAGAAAAGAAAAAGAGAGTAATGAGGAAGTGTGTGATTAGAAAAACCAGAGCCCTTTGTGCTGTGCTGTTGTAATTGCTGTCTCCAGTGGCAGCTGCCCAGCATCCACCCACCCACCAGATGGGAGCTGCAGCTTTCAGAGGTGCCTGGGAAGTGCTTCCAGGAGGTTCTTGCTTGTCCTACAGGCAGGGACACCCCGGGACAGAGGTGTGGGAGCTCTCAGTGGGGTGTTGAGGGCTGCACAGGCTGAGGGACTGCTGGCAGGATGTGCTACCTTGGCACTCTGGAGCACTTGATGTGCCCCAGGGCTGCCCCAGGCTCTTGGAGCAGAAGGTGCCACCTCACATGAGCTGTTTCTGTGCAAGGTGTGAGCAGGGCTTTGTCTCAAAGAGTTGCTCTGCTGAAGGTGGGTGTCCATCCTCAGCGTGGCTTCTGCAAGCTGCTGCTGTGTCTTCTGCTGCAGCTCCAACAGGGATTAATTCATGGGAGCTGAGAAACTGCCTGTGTGTGGTTTCAGGTGTGTTGGCTTTGCAAACAAGGCAGCAGCAATGCCCAGGTTTTGGGCACAATTCTCTGGGCACTGCTGCTTGTCCTGGGGAAGAGATGGACAGAGCGGGCACCGTGGTACCCTGAGAGCTGCTGTGCCAGCGTTTTTCTGATCCACTCGATGATTCCCAGTGCAAACTCAGGAACACAGAGCATGATGTCATGTCTGTTGTGGGCTTAGGTGTATGGGCTAATCCCCAACTGGCAGCTCCCTCTTCCTAACAAAGGTGAGGGACTCCCTTCTGCCCCGTTTTGGAGGCCATGTGGAGCCATCCGTGCTCCTCAGCCCCACTTTGACTGGTCTGGAATGATTGGTTGGCTCCAGTCGTGGCAGGCTGGATGTGTGTGGGAACAGCTCTTGGGAAGGGAGCACAGGACACGCAGTGAAATGAGAAGTGGGGTCACAGCAGGGCTGGCAGCAGGCCCTGAAAGGGGAAGAGGGACTTTCCTGGCTTTGCAGGCTCCTGGCAGTGCCATGCAAACATCTGAGTAGAGTTACTGTGGCATCCTGAAAGAACACAACTTGTTTTGCGCTTGAGTCAGGGGCCTGGCAGATGTTCTTCAACTGCACAAGGTACCAAATGAGAGCAGTTGTGGTTTGAGGTTGACCTGAGGGTACATTTGGCTCCTGAAGGGCTTGGCTGTGCCACTGCTCAAGTAATCCTCTCATCATGGTGGTTTTTTCCCTCATGCTCCAGCCCAAAGCTGTGTTTGGCACAGCAGACACTGGCAGCTCCCTGTGAGCTGAATTCCAGACTGTGCCATCCTCCTTGGATACAGCAGCACCCAGTGAGGAGCAAGGAAAAGTGGTTTGTTAACTTTTTTACTACTTAATCTACACATATACAGTGCTGTGCCCCTGAGATTGCGTTGTTCCAAAGGCAGGCAAAATGAGACACGATTTATGCTGCAGGTAAGAAAATTCCTGGTGAGACACAACTCAATTTAATAACAGCAACTTCAACCACAGATGCAGTGCATCAGAGGCTAATTTGTGGTGAAAAACCTTTGATTAATGTGTGTTTTCTTACACAGCCTGGCAGATGGGGATTAAGTGATTCCAATCACCAGTCATAAAGTTCTAGTGGATGCTGTTCTACAACGCAAGTTTCACACCAGCTGTCAAGTTGGAAAATGAACACAGTGAAAAGACACCTGTGGTTTTGAAACCTGCAGTGAAACATTAAGCATGCAAAAGAAATAATTATTTCCTGAAACTTGTGCTGGAAAGCATTCAAATGCTTTTCAAAGACTTTCTTTTGCTCATGTGTGGTGGAATGTCAGGGCCTGGCTTTTTGGGCGTGCTAGGGGCCAGAGAGATGGCTCCTGTAAAAGATGCCAGAAGCTTCCACAGCTGTCCAGTCAGGGCCTGTCCTTGATGGCTGTGAAGATGGATGTGCTGCAAGCCATAGCTAGGCCAGTTAGAGAAGAAGGTAACACCTCTGTGACACCAGATTTAAGAAGGAGTCATGGTAGCACGTGTGTGGGTGCCAGTAGATGTAGACAGACAGGGAAGAAGGAGTCCAGCATGTAGCAGAAACAACACATATGGACACCAGCAAAGTCAGAAGAAGAAGAAGGAGGGGGAGGAGGTGCTTCTAAGAGACATCCTGGCAGCCTGTGGTAAGGAACTGTGCTAATGCAGAGTTTCCCTGCACCTTGAGGGTCCATGAAGGAGCTGAGATCCACCCCAGTCGGAGCAGGAGGGGTGGAATCCCAGAGGAGGGACTTTGGTCTGGAGGGGGCTGACTTGGATAACAAGGCCTTTGCTTCCAGGGACTGAGGGATTCATTTGTGGTAAAAAAGCCTTGTTTCACCCCCACCCTGGGTTGGGACCAGCCTGGCCTTGGGAGGAGGATGAGGGCAGCAGTGACTGGGCAGGCTGCTCACCAAGAGGGAAAAAGGACTCGTGCAAAATGCCACAGTGCTTGTGAGAAGGGGACCTGCCTCCTCTCCAAATAATTGCAAAAGGAAAAAGCATCTGAGGAATGCACTAAGAAACCCCCACATCCCCCTCCGCCCCGTTCTCCTTACTTTCTGAGGAAAGAGGGAGGGATTTTTGGGGGGGGGAGAAAGTGTTTAAGAGAATGTTTTGCTTACTCCTTTAACTCTGTAATACATTCACTTATCACTTTTAAGTTTTCAGCCTGTTTTAGCCTGCTTAATTAGAGGGCTTTTCTCTCAGTATCCTTATCTCACCTTGGAAGAAATTCCTTTCCCCTGTGCAGCTGAGCAGAGGGAGGGGGTGAAGCAGTTTTCGTGGGGGCTTTGAAGCTCAAACCACATCATCATGGTTTTGCAAAAGAGTACACAGCAGTTGCCAAAACAATTTCGTTTATAACCACAGTATCTTGAAAATCAAACCTCCCCTTTGCTTCCTGGGGCACCTCCCCCGAGGTGACTTGGGTGAAATAAGTTGCTGTGCTGAACAAACTGCACCAAGAGCCTGGGTGACTCCATGGAAGTTCTCAGCTCTAGAGCAAACATTTTCTCTTATTGCAGCTCAGTGTAATTTGCTGCAGCTCTCAACTCAGAGGTTAAAAATGTTTAAATTCAAATAGAAAGCCAGATTTAATCTCTTCCCCAAATGGACACACCCACAAAGAGCTGCTTTTGCACAGTTTAATAAAGTAATCTCCTCACAGACATAATTTACTTCACAGGTTAAAAACAAGGATCTTTAAATACACTTCTTTGGCTGACCCCTAATGAGCTCCCACAAACACACCAAAGGAGCAGCAGGACCCTCCCAGCAGAGACACAATTAACACCAGGCCATCCCTGATAACAGTCTTCACATTTGCATAGATCAACATTTAAATAAATGAATCCAAAAGTATTACAAACAAGGTAAGCTGAAAACAAAATGGAGGCCTTCCAAATACTTGATTTGTAAAGCAATCCTTTTTGGGGAAAAAATGGAATCACAGGCTTATTTCAGCAGTTCTACACTATCCCACACTTAAGAGTTTGGGACTGTTCAATTTGTGGTTGACCCTCAGACTTCAGTTCCGTTCAGTCCTCCCGAAGGTAAGGGTCATCACCTGGATCTGTATTTCCTATAACACCCTGTGGCAATGAGGAGTCCTCTCCTTGGGCTTTTATGAGCTCCTCTGTCTGAGCTTCAGCCAGTTTGGTCTCTGCTTTCTGGGACAGCTGCCGCACCTCCTGCACCTGGGACTTCACCAGCTGGATGTGGCTGCGGGCTGTCACCGAGGCCTGGTCTGCACCTGGGGCAAGGATTGACACTCTAGGTTAGCTCAGGAAATGGCTGCAATTATCACCTGCTTGGCTGTGTTGTGATGGCTCTGGGGCTGTATTCATGCTCACTGCATTTGCTGCTCATTTACCTCAAACCATTTGTCTGCTTTGAGATTTCAATGCTCCCTTGACTTCTCCCACCCCAGTGAGATAGAGCTGGAGTCAGATCAGCTTGTGCCAGTGGGTTTGACAGCTAAGCCCAGCCCAGTCCTTGTGTGCCAGAACCTTTCAGTCCTTGTCCCACCCTGGCACCTACAGCAGTGGGAACACGTGTGGCACTGCTGAGCTCCCATTCTCCTACAGATTCTGGATTTTTCCAGGCACTTACAGTTAGGTTGTCCCTGTATATTCATTGCTTTTCCCTCCCTTCTCCACTCCAGTGGCTTTCCCCATTTACCATAAACCAGCCCATAACTCAATCTCAGCTATCAAACTCTCCAAGGAGAGAAGATCAAAATTAGTATTTTTTTTTCTCTTTAATGTAACTGAATCTTGCTAGGCAGCCTTAGTTCTGTGGCTGCCAGGACCATGCTTGAGCCCTGCATTTACAAATGACTAAACTCTTCCCTCAAAACATTTTTGGTCATGGTTGGTCTTGACCTAAACCACATGTGAAGTTTCCAGGCCTGGTTCTCAACGTACCTACAGAATTGTAGCCAAAAAAGGAATGGAAGTTCTCAGCAGCTCTAAAAAGCAGGCACCAGCTGGCAGTTGATGTTAACTGAATGTACATTCAGTGTTGAGGAGGAGGAAAGGGGAAGAGGCTCAGTGTTGGTGCCCTGCTCACCTGACTGATAGGCAGCCTCTGCCGCCATCTCCGACAGGCGCAGCGCCGTCATCCAGCTGGACTCCAGCCTGAGGTATTCCTGCTGCTTTGTGGTCATCTAGGAGCAGGACAAAGAACCCACCAGGTGTAACAGACCTGAGAGCCCTCCTGAGCTGTGGAGAACAGTCTGAGCAGGGTTTGAGAGGTACACGGTGAGGGAAGGGAGGTTGGTTTGCTTACATCAACTCTGGCCCCTATGACCACCTGCCAGACTGCATCCACCTCTTCCGAGTTCATTTTCCCAAGGAGATGGGAGTATTGCTTGTAGAGAGACACCAGGGTATAAACTGCCTGTGAAGGAATCGTTTTGCACAGTCACCATGACAACCTGCACAGCTCTGGTGTTGTTTCAGTGTTACCCGGTGTTAATTAGCAAAATTACTCTTCACATATTTGATGTACTGACAAGGATGTAAACTGGAATGCAAACACTTTACTCAAATTGGCATTTTATTTGTAAAATTAAAACTGTCTTGTTGTTTCAGATTTAAGTATGGCTCACTCCATTCTTCTGATGAACTCAGTTCATGGCTTAGAAAGGCAGAGAAGGGGAATAAAACACCCAAGGACAGAGAAAGTACACAGGTAACATAAATAACTGTTATGAGTTTCTTCAGCTTCAGTTCTGAGTTCCAGGGTCATTCTGCCTTAAGTAAAAAGAGGGACTTTTTACAAGGGCATGGAATGACAGGATAAGGGGGATGGATTCACACTGACAGAGGACATGGTTAATGGGATATTAGGGAAAAAATCTTCCCTGTGAAGGTGGTGAGGTCCTGGCACAGGTTGCCTGAGAAGCTGTGGCTGCCTCACCCTGGAAGTGTCCAAGGCCAGGTTGGACAGGGCTTGGAGCAACCTGGGATAGTTGGAAGGTTCCTTCCAACACAGACCATTATGGGATTCTCTAAATCTAATTCTCTAAATTTAACCCCAAAGTAACAGTTTAATAAAGCTAAAAGTAACCTCCACATTTGGCACAGAACAGTGACCCCACGGCTTCTGCGGGACCTGACATCTTCAAACCCCCCCCCACCCCCCACTTCTTTCAATTAATTATTTTTGAAAAAAGCCCATTTGGAGCGTGGCTGAAGAGGGGCAGGTATTGCCAGAGCAGCTGGCACCTGCAGCACTGGCTGGTGGGAGCTGTGTGACCCCTGAGCTCACCTTGGTGTACTCGGTGAGCGCCTCGATCAGCGCGTACGTGGTCTGGGAGAGCAGCGTGGCCGTGCTGTCTGTCACCAGGGACACGGCTCTTCTGATCAGGGCATCGTTGCTGAGGGACCCCGAGCTCTGCTGCTGCAACACAAGACACCCGTGTGACCCTTCCATGGCCCTCCCTGTGGACACCAAACACAAAGGGCAGCAGAAGCCCCGCTGCGAGCTGCGAGCTGCACAGCCACGTGCTCCCAGAGGATGCAATCCCAGGGTGAGAACCAGCCCAAACAGGTGGGTTTGGGTGTTAAACTGTTGCAAGGAGAGGGTGCTGGGGGTACCTCCACCACGGGGACGGCGCACAGGGCCACCCCCAGCCCCACGGCCTGGTGCCACCGCCCGCTCGCGCCCGCGACGCCTCGCTGCCCGACAGCGGCCAGGACGGGGAAGCTGCGCCTGGAAAGGCAAGAGGAAAAGATGAGCACGAGAAATTAACCCCTGTGTGTGGTGGGAAACAGAGGTTAGAGGAGCAGAACACCACCCAGAAGCTGTTCCAGGTGAACCAGCCTATACCAGGCTGCTGTGGTGCAGCTGCGTGCCAGTGAATGAGTTTGTTCCAAATTTTGTATTATTACTTAATTATAAGTGCAAGAAAACACAACTACAGTAATTAGTGCATTATTAACCGTTTAAGAGAGGAAATGTATCCACTGGTAATAGGCAGTAGTACTGGAAAACAGGTTAAAAAACATGCATGAAAGTGGTGTGTGCTACATGCAGGTGAGAAAGGTGACGGGTTTGTTACAACCCAGTGACACTTGGGCCTCCCGTGGCCAGTTTTATTTACACCCCATGCTTTGCAAATGTCTCTGGGTTCAGGGCCCATCACTGAAATACTCAAGCGGACAAAGAGAAGCACACAGCAATGAGAATTCTTTTGTTATACAGCAATTTAATGAAAACGACCGGTCGGTTTTCCTTCTTTTACGCCGGGTACTCTTTAACCTACAGGATCGCGGCGTGGGCAGCGCGTCTGCCCCTCAGCGCGGGCGTTCCCGCAGCCTCTCCCCCCGCCCCGCCGCGGTACCTGAGGAGGGAGCAGCAGCTCCGCAGCCACCGCCCGCCCGCCGCCATCTTGGCCCGCCCGGCGCGCCGGAAGTGACGTCACACCCAAGGCGCGGCGGGCGGGGCGCGGCGCATGCGCAGAGCGCGGGCACGTGGAGGGGCGCGCGCCGAGCTCCTGAGGGCGGTGGCGGGAGCGGCGCGCGCGGGGCCGTGAGGGCGGCGGCGGGAACCTGGGATGTCCCCAGGGATGTCCCCAGGGATGTCCCCAGGAATGTCCCCGCGTTCCGTCTGCCTGTCCCCCACCGCTCCGTGCAGCACAAACGGTGTTGGCTGACACCTCCTCATCGTTCCTCTGCTCGGAGATGCCGGACGTCGCAAGGGTCAGAAATAAAGAAAAATTTGCCCAGTTGCAGTGAGAAGGGGGTTATGAAACAGGGTCCTGCCTGTTTGTTGCAAAATGTGGAATGCGAAAAAAATTCTCTTAAGAAAGGTTGTTCTTTGATGCTTGATCTTTGTAGCTTTCAAGCCTAATCAACAATATTTAATCTCTGAGAGCAGCCAACAAGCTCTAGGTGATGTGCAGGTGTTAGAAAAACAAATTACTCGTTGGTGGAATCGCCTTGTTAAGGTTTAGGGCTTGATGGATTTTAATGATCTCCGACGTGGGGAAGGCTAGCAAAGCTTGGGAAGAAGGATATGCAGAATTTATGGGCCACTGGGACATTGTGCAGAACTACCAAGATAAAAAACTAAAATCCACAACTCAGCAATTGTGCTGAAATCAGCACCAACAGGGTAAAAGGTAATTCTGGCAGGGGCAGGAATTCTGGCCCAGGAAACCCCCCTGACCCAAAGGAAGAGAAGGACTCAACATGAGACTAATTAGCACGAGAAGCGAGAGAATCATTAACCCATAGAAGATAGAATCCTCATTAATAAGAGAACTGTGTAACTTGCAGCTAATGAACGCTAATTGCTTTTTTTGCTAAAATGTGTAAGTAGCAAAAGGTTTTGATAGTTGGGGTGCTTGATTTGTGGAAAGCTCTGCCTCGCTCCCTGCACAGAATAAGCAACATCTTTCTACACCAGACTCTGTGTTCAGAGAGCTCCTAGAATTGGCCACCCTGACACAGGACAGGCCAGCCTGGCTCAGCAGAGAGCAGCCCTCGGGAGCAGCAGAAGTGCTGGCTGAGACAGCTCAGAACAGCTTCCACAGGTGCTGCTCCTCATCCTCCTCCTTTAATTAATCTTTGTTCTAAAGTACACGATGCTGCTTTGATTTTGGGTAGTTCTACACTAGTGATAGTCTGCACCTCCTCCAGCAAAGGTTTCCTGCGTAAATCTGCACAAAAAGGCCTTGATCAATTAAATGTACTCTTTTATTTATAGCAAAAATCTCTGTTCTGGTTCCTGTTTTTAGGCACTCAGTTACTTCAGTGAGGCAGTGCTGTATCACAGCCACATTCTAACTCCATGATTTAAACAATTGTTGAGAAGCCTGGCACGCCTGAGAACGCCAGGTGACAGCCCTGTACCTCACGTGGTGTTGGTACCTCACGAAACTGTAGGGAGAGGGGAACCTTGTGCTGATTTGAAACGTCTTTTTCCAGGACTTCTACAAAGAATTACAAGTAATTTCCGTATGTCTGCCTTCACACCCTTAATGAGGCAGAGTTGGACAAGGCAGGACTTGTTTATTGTGATGTTGGAAGGGTGTTGCATCCCTGCCCTCCCCTCAGCTGCGCTCGGCAGGGTGGGAATCTCAGGAGAAAACCGCTGGGAGGCTTTTAAATATTTCAGGGGACGGAAGCAAACGTCCAGGAGACACAAAGATCAGTAAAGTGCCTGCACGTAGATACCTTTGCTTTTAACCTTTATTGTTTCCCCATAGGAAAATAAGATTGTGGTGAGGCAGTAAAGACACAAAACTCCTGCAGGTTTGGCGCGGGGGGAAGGGGCCTCCATCCCGCGTGCGGAGCTGCGCCGTGGAGCCGGCTGCCTCTGGAGAGCCCGTGGCTGCAGGAGCAGCAGCAGCAGCAGCAGCAGCAGCAGCAGCAGAGCCCTCATTTGAGCACCAGGAAGTAGGTGGTCCAGCCAGCCAGCAGCAGAGCCCCGAGCAGCACCGTGTAGCTGAACAGCACGAAGGCCAGCAGCTCCCGCAGCACCTTGAGGAAGTGGATGGCGAAGGAGTCCGGCATGGCTCTCCCGGCTCCCTGGGGCTGGCTGCTCCCTGCTCCTCCCTGGCCTGCAAGCAGAGGGATAAGGTCAGTCTTCAGAGCAGGGACACCACCCTGCCACGGGGAGAAATGCTGTGATCAGGAGGGTTGGTGACCACCTGGAAGGTTGTTGGTGTCTGGTGGGACGCTGTGGGCCTGCTCAGAGTTCTGGAGGTGTTCAAAGAGAGTTTGGGATCTGATCAACGTCTCCAAATCAGGACTGGTGGGGAAGCAAATGGAAATACAGAGACAGGCAGTGGGCATGGCTGTGGGGATGAGGCTGGGGGCTCTTACAGAGTCCAGCTGGCTCCTGGAATCTCCCCCTGGGTCCGTGGCTGTGCGTCCAGGAAGCGTCGGGATCAGGGCGGCCGCTGATGGTGCATTACCAACAGCGTGTTCTGATCAAAGTGGTCAATTCCTCCAAGGAAGCCACCATTAATATTTAATTCTATAATTGCATCTAATGGAGGTACTGGCACAAACGGAGCCTTTTGTTTAAGAATGACGAAAACTGAGGCTTAAATACAAGTTTGCACAGGCAAATATTTATATCTGGCGTTAAAAATAACCGTTAAATGGGGAGACATGGGAGAAGATGCCTTAGAATTCATCTTGTAGCTGTACTTTATAGTCATAGGTACACATTGCTTTAGAAGGGATTGCTCATTTGTTAGTTTAAATTAAATCTGAACTCTTTCACAAAAGTCGTTGGCACCTTAGACTTAAAGCTGTGAAGACCCACCTAAAAAATTCCATCATGTCTTTACTTTACATATTCTTCTAAATTGTGATCATGACTGTGCCTGATCAAAAATATCCACGTTCTTGGTCAAGCACATAAAGAGAATTTAAAACCAGACTTAGGATAAAACTAACCCCAAAGGATTCTTTCTCTTCTAAACAGCGTAAGACCGGCTAAACTAAACTGAATTCCCGTCCTGCCGCCTGGAATGTTTTTTAAAGAGCTCTTGTGATAAAAAATTCACTTTTTGGTGTTATTAAAGAGTTCAGTCAGTTCATTCTAAGCTGAGGCACTTGTATGCAGTATAGGAGTTACAGCATTTGTAAACCAGCCGTGGTTTCCCTGTTCAGAGCGTTAGTTTTCTGTCCACAGGCTGTGCGAGGTTTCTGGTTATCTAGAAAGATGCTGAGAAAGAAATAAACTTACCCAGGCAGATGATGGGCTCTACTTGGCCAAGTTCGTGTTTCTCCCTAGTTTGGGTGTGCAGCTGTGCCTGGAACCCGTGTGCTGCAGAGGGTCCGTGCTGCAGGCTGATCCCGCTGTGCCTGGGAGCAGAGGGTGCGTGTGCAGCCCACACGAGGGCTGAGCTCTAGGTGTGGTCAGCACCGGCTGAGACGGCAGCGCCGTGCTGCTCGGAGCAGCCAAACACTCCCCTCCCCCAGGGGGCTTTGGCAACAGCATTTCCAGAGTCTGAATGTGGCTTAGAGTCACCACATCAAAACTTGCATTTGTTCAGATGGGGGGGTTTGCCTCTAACAAAACGTTGTGTCATCCTACGCTTTTTATTCTGTTATGTCAAAGGCTGCTGTGCCTCCTGCTCTGTTCCCTGAGTGCCCTGGGAGCCAGGGGAGGAGGATGCTCACACACTGGGCTCATCCCCAGGGTGGGACTGTGCAGGCTGAGTCAGGATCTTTTACCAAAAGTCAGTGAGGGCTGGAGGCAGCTGAATCCCTGTGCTGTCCCCGGGTCACTGCTGTAGTGTCACCCTTGCCCTCCCTCCCAAGAAGTCATCCCAGCCTTTTAGAGCGTGAGTGCTGCAGCTCCTTGGCAGTGAGGGGAAGAGGGAGCCAGGCTCTATGTTTATTTTTTAGCAAAACTGCTTTCTGGTAATGTTGTATGAAAAGTGAAAGTCTTTTGAGGTAGAGGTTGGGTCATATTTTCTTTCTTTTTTTTAGTAATGCAGACAGCAGAGAGAAGGAAGATTACGTACTGCAAATCAAATCTCTTACCTACAAAGATATTATGATGCAGAAAATGGTCCCTTAATTTAATTAGGCTCTCTTGTTATCAAATTATTACCCGCATGGTCAGCAGGGCCTTGGACAGAAGCAGAACATAATCAGCTGCTCAGGAAGCCTGTTAAATACTAATTGCTCCTGCAGGGAATTGATCAGCGTCAGGATGGCTTTAATTTTGTTGTTGTTGTTGTTGAGTAGTTCCAGGAAGAGGCTTTGCCTAGTGGGGTGCCTACATGGTTCTAGCTTAGTGCTGGTGCAGCCTCAAAGAAACAGGCAGCAGGGTTGGTGATAAATGAAGAGTTTATCAAGTGTACTCTTACCAAAAAGTTTTGTCTCTGGTGTTAACTTGCAGGCCAGGGAAAAGGATGAGCCAGCCTGGGCAGCTTTGTGTGGGTGCCTTTATTCACCTGTGGTGTAGTTTTTACACAGCACAACCTCAGCTAACTTGGGATTAGTTCCATTGTTAACATTAAAAAAAAATCTGGAAACTCTGATAGTACAAAGACCCTCAAGGCCAACCCAAGGACACGCTAAGGATTGCCCTGGGTCAGTTTCTTACTTTGCACAGTAACATTTAATCTTTGGTCCAAACCTAATTCCATTTTCTTTTTAAATACTCTGAAATTAGCTACTTCAAATGGAACTTGCAGAGCAAGGCAATCCATGTTTGCTCTCCTTGCATCGTTAAAGTTGCAGCATGTTTTGTTTTTTTAAGTCTGACTGCAAGTTCTATCCCCACCTGAAGCAGAAAGTTTCCAATGACTGAAATTGTGTTTTTCTTTACAAGTCAGGAAATCCCACAGATTTTTCTGATGCAGTATGTTAGGTGGCAGAACAGAACAAAATTTTTTGTGGCTTAAAAAACATCCAGGTGTTAGAAAAATAGAAACTTAATTTAGAAAAACTTAAGTAATTCAGTTATCCTGGGACAGGGAGAGAAGGATACAGCTACCACAGTGCAAGGTTTTTGTTTTATTGTATTTATTTTTGAATTCCAGAGAAACAGAGTGCAAACACTTCAAAAAAAATATTAAATACATCTTTATTTTACTCTAATAAGCCAACTGGAGTTAGACAGAGGGGCTCTGTATAGGGCCTGACTTGGCAGTTGTAGAAAACAAAAGACCAAAACCCAGAGTTGTAACTGTGACAACCTGGAAAAATGGAGTGGTTTATTGGGACATTTATTGTACAGGATAACTAAGAGCTGAATGTTTGCTAAGACACTGATTTAAGGTATGGAGTGGGTTTTTTTTTTTAGTTGTCTTTAACTATTTAAGAGTGAAGTGCAGTGTGGAAGAGTCCCCAGTGGTAAAGCCTGTGAGGACAGGGACAGCCCAGCAGCAGCACAGACCCTGCTGTGCCTTCCCAGCCTCTGGAGCCACAAGCTGCCTCCTGCACACCAAGGGCCCAGCCACCAAGCCCCTGGAAAATTCCATTTTTAAAGTCTGAGCTCTACAGCAGCTTGTGACAGAAGTACCACAGTTTATAACCTGACCAGGGGAGTGAAAAAAGGTGTCTGTTTTAAACCCTCTGTTTACTCGCTCCCTGCTGTTGCTATTTTGGGCTGGAGTCCCACACAAGGAGTGTTTGTGCATCTCCAGCCCTAAGCTCAGGACACACTGATGTAATTCATAGTCTGGAGGAGCACTCCAGAGTCAGGTGGGTGTACCCAGGACAAACAAGTCACTTCACAGCGATCCCTTCAGGGGACAAGTGAAGTAAAATGCTCAAGGATCACCGGCAGAGCTGTGTACAGATCCAAACACATCCAGTGCATCCATGGAATGTATCAGGCACCAGAGAGAGACAAACAGTATGGGAATACTGGTATGAAGTCAGGAATAGAAAACATCCTGCCTCCTCAGCACCTTAAGAGGGTAAAAAGCAGTAATCACATCTCCCACCAGAGCTAAACCAAAAGAAAAAGAGCAGCAGTTTGCCAAAGAGAAGGAGCAGGGCACATTCCCAGTCCTGCAGTGCTTGGCTGCCAGGTCAGACCATCAGCAGGGATCTCTCTCTCTCCCAATGTTGATCATTAGTGCCTTCTAACACTGCTTGTTTACTTGGAAGTTCCCCAAACAGCTGGAACACAAGTGCAGGAGGGATGAGGGTGACTGGACCATGAGCTGGTCTCAGGAGAGCTCCTTTCACTGCCGCGTTTCTCCGATGCCAGGGCCAGCAGCTGCTGTGCCTGTGTCACCCAGAGCCTCTCCCATTTACTGTCTCTCCCCACACACCCTAGAACGGGGCAGGCTCCAGTTTTTCCATCAGGGATTTGATCCAGGTGGTTCCATTGATCAGTTTTGTGGTGGCAATGACGTACTCGGTGCCTCCGTCCTCCATCTGGGACAGAAACCTCAGCGCGGCGATCTCGGCGTAGGTGACGCCCCCCAGGAAGAACACCAGGGTCACTCTGTTCTCACCCTGCTGCCCTGTGGGTTCACACAAAGGGCCACCTTGGCTCAGTTTCATTTTTACAGCTCCTGTGCATCAACTGTCAGTCAAACTCAAATGACCAAAACCTAAATTAAACTAAGCTCTGGAGTCACTACAGAATATGCTTCTCTTTGCCCACATGTCATCTGCAGAGAGTGATGCTGACCTGCTTTCATGTAATGGTGCTTATCACAACCACAATGTAAGTTTAAGGTTTATTTTACTACTCTGATGAGAAGCTAAACAATTTGTCAGAGGATGGTTAGGTCAATCTAACACTGCTGTGGGACCAGGAGATGAGACAAAGGCCTGCATTGTGCCAGCCCTGATTTCAGTTCGCCTCGCTCCACCCTCACAGACATGCATTTCCCTGCAAACCACGGCAAACAAAGCCAAACTTACGCTTTTTCTGCAGGCCTGTAGGTAGCTGCTGCCTCTCCTCAAAATGGGGACCTGGCAGCATCTTCAAAACCTCCTCGATGCTGCGCCAGCCGGGCCGGGCCAGCAGCTGGGCCAGGCGCACGCTCAGCGGGGCGTAGCCGCTGTACACGTACGAGATGTCGTTGGGGTTCTGGGGGGGAGAGAGGCAGCAGAGAGGGGTCAGTGCTCCCCCGTGCTGCAGAACAGCTCCATGGAAAGCAGTAACATTCCCTGACAAAGATGGTTTTCCTGCTGCACGTAATTCTGTAGCCAGGTGTCGTGCTGGCTGCTCAGGCACCTGGGTTTACCTGCTCATTGACATCATCCATCCACAAGCGCAGCGTTTTCCTGATGGTTGGGTAGTTATTCCTGCCACCTGTCTGGGGTTTCAGGAGTCCAGCCTTTTCTAAGTTGTTTAAGGTCAATATGTGCTCATAGCCGTAAGTCTGCAATATGAAGAAATCACTTTTAATACCACATCAATAACCCATGGACAGTGTTAAAAAAAAAAAGCAGCAAAGATGTTATTTTAAAAAAGCACTCTAGAGTGTATCCCATTTATCCCATTTAGAGTGTTTAAATCATAACAGTAAAAAAGGCAGTGATATAAACCTCTGCATGTGCATGTTGTAACACACACAAGCACCTCCCAAATATCAGCCAGAAGCCTCAGTGCTCCCTCTGTACCTACTGGAACTCAACATTATCCAGGTGTAAGATGTGTCTATCTAGAACTGAAGTGTAGAGCTGAGGAGTTGATGTGGATTTTCCCAGGAATGTAATGATCCAAAAGTTAGAGCCCAACCTGGAGAATCTCTCTTTTGTAATGGTCCAGAACCTTCTGCTTCAGGCCACTATTGCACACGGATTGCAAGCAGACGAGACGTAAGATCTTGATTAATGGATGTTTTTGAGCTATGCAGTCTTCAATATAATTGTTAACCTATTAAATAAAATACATAAGCTGTTATTTAAAGAATTGTCAGAGTGCCCATAAGACCTGGAAAGAAAGATCTAGTATGCCTGTTCTCCAAAACAGCAAGGAAAAGGGTGCAGCTGCTCTCCAGGCAGCTCAGGACCCTCTGTAAAACAGTGACCCAGCACTGGTTCCACTGGGCTCTCCCTAGAGCATGCCAGCTCCAAACTCAGTAGTCAGACTTTGCCTGATGCACTGAAAAATTCTTACTAAGCATCTTCAATGTTCCAGCAATCCCTCAGAGCATGTGGTGCTCCAGGACAGATCATGCACCCCAGCTTGCTGCATCACAAGCAGTGACAGGTAACTCAGAGATGCACTGTCATCTTGATCAGATATTTCCTCTCTCAAAAAAAAACCCCAAATGGAAAAGAATGTTATTTGAAGACATAAGAGTCGCTAATTGCCATTATCTACTTACCTTGTCTGTGTCTATTCCAGACATGAACTCTTGCTCCACTGTTAAATTATCAAAGAAATCTTCAGAAGCTTTGGGAAAAGAATGAAAATCAATACAACAGCAACTGACAGCTTGGGTTTTACATTTAACATTTCAGCAGAGATGCACTGCATGGAACAAAGATGGAGCAAAGATGGAGCAAAGCCAGTTTTTGCCAGGCTGAGTGATGTGCATCAAGTTATGTGGCACCTTGCTGGATTTAAATTAGTGCTACTCACTGGTGATGTCTTTGATGAGCTCTGCAATGGAGGTGTGGTTGGCCAGCGAGCTTCTTGCTGCCTGCATGTGAGGCAGCTGGGACACAAACTGCTTGATCTCTCCCACAGTCTTGGCATGGTGCCTTTCCTGGAAAAATCCACCACTTGGGTTAGGCCTTGTTCACATTATTAACACCAGCTAGATCAGTTTAGCATGAACAACTGTTTTACTGCACTCCCTGCAGGGAGTTAAGACTGCATAGCTCTTTTAAACAAAAGGCTTTAGATGCTTACACTGAAGTCACAGCACTACCTGGAACAGCACTTGGATCACTGGAAGAGGCAGAGCATAATACAACAGGGTCATTAGACTGTTATTTTTTATTATTTCAGTGTTGCAAATCACTTTATCCACATTTGTGACTCCAGCCATCACTATCTACTCCTCCACTTCCCTAGCAGGGAAAAGTCCCTTTTTCTCACACAGGGGAATTACTCTGCTGCCTGACAGTAACCATGGAGCTCTAGGCCAACGCTGTCAGAGCTGGGGATGTCTCCCCCTTGGAGCAGGAGTGAAAGGTGCTGAGGAATTGGGCTGGGAGGGTCTGCCAGTCACTGTACTTGGTGGCAACAATGTCCCAGGTTTTGAGGCAGAAGTGCTGAAGCACCATGCAGAGTTCAGCTCTGCACTGCATTTGGGCTTCTTGCCTCTTGCTCTTGGAATAAAAATAGCAATAATTTGACTCATATGTGAAGGATTTAAATGGGCAAGTGCAGGCAGGAGAGTCATGATGGAGCCTGCAATTTAAAAAGTCCTCTGCTGCCAATATGCTGCTGTTTCATTATCACCTATTACTCCTGACAATTTCTTAAAATTGTCTTTTTTTAACAACCAGTATGAATAATCCATCTTTAGCACCTCCAGCACTAATAGTGCAGAAACTCTGGGAGATGATGAGCACTCAGTATCTCAGTTATGGTACTGCTGCCTTGTCTTACATGTGGCAGAGCTGAAGAGGCTAAAAAACCCCAAGGAAATACAAAAAGAATGAAACAAGTTCTCTTGAGAGTCCCCATGGGGACAGAAAGTCGAACTATGTGATCTCAGTTTATGAATCAACAGGATGTTTTCAACAAAACCACAAACAGGCCCCTCACATCTCCAGCTTTCAGGTGACACATGAGATGAATTTACAGTTCAAATCTCCTGCAAGAAAACTGTCCTTTGCACATTGCTGTTGTTTTTGATGCCAGCCATAATACTCTGTGAAAGTACATTCTGGTGTTTTAGTGCTTAAAGCTTTTTCTCTGCATCCTGAAGGGAAAAGGACCTTTCAGGTAACAGGAGCAGCCAAGAGGAATTGGTCAGCACACTAAAACTGACCCTTGGCTTCTTGCAGAGGGAAGCAGCACCTGACTGTCCTGCAGACTGAAGAGAGCAATTCCTGGAATGGGAACTATGGGCTCACCTCAAAGGCTGCTGAGATGATCTTGGCTTTCTTGCTCAGCACTGACCCCACCGCATTGAAGTTCTTGTCCCGGATTTCAGCATAAAGCTCCTCTGCAGAGTTCAGCTGCAGCTTCTTGGGCTCCGTGGGGAGATCTTTCCCACTCTCACCCTGCTTCTTCGGGGCAAACTTCTCAGGAGGGAGTTTCACATAAGCTACCAAATGCAGAGAAATAACCCTTGTAAGGGCTGGAACTTCATCACCAGGAGTTAAAATTAGCAAGGTGTGGAAATTTGTCCCCTGAGCAGCAAACAGCTCTGAGCAGCAAAGCAAATATAAACACTCAAGCAAATATGAACACTCAGAACACTCAGTGCTTGTGTGTTAATTAAGGAGAGTCTCACAGTACTCAGCCAGGGACCTACACAAACCTCAGGACATCAGAACCCAAGTGCCAGCTGCCCTGCTTCCAGACAGGCCCTGCAGCCAGTCCAGTTCAGCAGGAGAAATCACAGCCCCCAAGTGTCTCTGGAGATTTTTTGCCTCCTAAAGAGCATAAAAGCATTCTGAAAACTTTCATGAACTGTCCTTGTCCCCTCAGGGTGGCACCTGATCCAGCCTGGATGAGGCTGAAGGCACACACTGAGATTTCCACTCACTCTGTGTTGTGTCACTGTGCCTGCACCCAGCCAACAGCCAAAAGCCAAAATACACCCTGTCAACAACCACACACTGCACTCAGCTCTTCCCAGGCAAAAAGAGCCAGAATGGATCTTGATGGGGCTCCAGCTTGGAACCAAAACAACCCCACATTAATTTTAGCTGCTCCCACATCATTTAGTGAAGCACAAACCCACCCAACACACTGCAACCTGCCCCAGGACACAGGAAACTTGTCCCAGGACATGGCAAACCTGCCCCAGGACACGCAAACCTCTCCCAGGACAAGGGAAACCT